>BJCO01745248.1:0-15049 GCA_018326465.1 Flaveria floridana | reverse complement strand
GGTCATCTCCTTTGTTATACGTGAGTATAGACCTGGAGCTCTCACCATTTTGATCTAAGTTGTGTCAAATCATCTAACGATGAATTCATCACAGAATGCAATATTCCGATGATAATCTCTTGCACACTAATGCACAAGCATTGTTCCATACAGATCATAATAAAATCCAAGAAATCCTGAGGTTGGTTGAGGGTTTTTGCTAAATGATTGTGGGGTCCTAGCATTCTAAAGTGCTTAATCGAACCTTAACGAATCATCTGATGCTTGTTGAAAAAGATAGGGCATGGGTTTAAGTGGACAAACATATCAGCAATCGTTATTGATCTGTTTGAGAATTTGAAAATCATTCAAAGACTGTGATTAGATTCAGTTATCAGTGTGATCTCATTACTTGTCGATTTTTAAATTCATCTTTGTGCTAAACTATATCTTGAAGATGTGATCTCATGATCGATTCAGTTCTCTGTAATTAATATATATATATATATATATATATATATATATACAAATAAAAAATATACATAATATAAAATTAAAAAAATTATTATAATAAATTTTCATTTCAATATTCATTTAGTTCTTTCATATTACGCTGTTACAATTTTATCATCTTTCATGCATTTCACAGAAATTACGCACAAACGAACACGGGTTCGCTTGTTTTCACACACATATAAACACGGGTTTAATTTGTTAAAATGAAATGATCTAATTAGAAATGTCAAGATTGTGTTTGTGATTGTGTTTCAGATTTTTGCTATAAGTTATGGCCGATCATCAGTCGAGCATTGTACCTGATTAGAGAATTTGTTCCTCAAGTTCGTAAAAGATACTAAGCTAGGAATCCTCCTCCTACATCTTCTGAACCACTCAGAGATTCAAGAAAGGGTTTCTATTATAATCAAGAGGATGCACACAACAAGGGGGAGCATGCAAAAAGGGGGGAGCTTGTGAGATAAAGATCTTTAACAAGAAAATTTGAGAAGCATCAGTCTAGGGGGAGTATTGTGGGACCTCAAAATTGAGACTGAAGCTTACCAAATTGAAGATCAAGTTTAGTTGACTTATCAGTGCTGATCACGATGAAAGGCGTTGATAATAATAGACTAAGGGGGAGTATTGTTGGGTCTGAAAGATAGTCTAATATTATCAACACAGTCAAAGTCAATAAAACTCAACATCACGGTCAAAGTCAAGAAAAGTCAAACATCGAGTACGAGACGAAGAACCAAGATGAGACGTTGAAAATATATTGTGACTAGGATCTTTATTGTAATAAATATATTTTGTGTCAATAAAATATATTTAATCTAGTTTTTGTCTAGTTTTGGTTTAATTGTAATTTTCCCTAATTAGTTTAAGTCTAGGGGCTTAATGTGTCATTAGTGAATATTATATTCACTATAAATAGATACGTTGTAATTAGGGTTAACAAGCTTGAATGAGCTATTGATTGGGGTTTTCATATAAACAACACCTATTGCAATCAAATTCAAATTAAATTGGGGCTTTAGTTGGTGTTATTCATTGTTCATCTTTTATGCATATTTGATATACTTTTGATCCAAAATCTTCATCAATTTCATGATTCAAAGCTATTAGGGACCAACAATAAAAATGAAAACATTCACCACCAATTGGTTTGCAAAAATAAAAATTTAGGGGGAAAGTATATCAAAACTAAATTAAAAAAATGAAAAGGGAACTGCGAACTTGATTCGAGATAACTGAGAAATGATTGTATATCATCTTGAAAATGCTTGTTCTTGCATGACTTGCTTTTTAAAATGAGAAATGATAGTAACTGATGCTATTATTTGATTCGGATCTTATTTTTAATTGTAAATAATAGAAAAACAAACAGATTCTTTAATGATATGCTTGATAGGCTCAGCCTGAATAATAAAGTAGATAGCTGCATGATGATTTAAATTAAAATATAAGCTTAAGGATGTCTGGATTTACGCAATAATTTTGTCCTGCACGAAAACTGAGTCTCGACAAAAATTGGATTGAGAATTGATCTTTCACCCACCATGATACAAATCAGATAAGCCATATCCTTGACTCATGTCTGGTGTATTTATATGTCTTGTACTTGTGCTTATCTCCTCTGCTGTACGGTAGTACTGACCTGGAGTGATGATCTCCTCTGCTGTACAGTAGTACTAACCTGGAGCTCTCATCGGCACATGATTAAATGGTCATCTCCTTTGTTATACGTGAGTATAGACCTGGAGCTCTCACCATTTTGATCTAAGTTGTGTCAAATCATCTGATGAATTCATCACAAAATGCAATATTCTGATGATAATCTCTTGCACACTAATGCACAAGCATTGTTCCATAAAGATCATAATAAAATTCAAGAAATCCTGAGGTTAGGTGAGGGTTTTTTCCAAATGATTATGGGGTCCTAGTATTCTAAAGTGATTAATCAAACCTTAACGAATCATCTGATGCTTATTGAAAAAGATAGGGCATGGGTTTAAGTGGACAAACATATCAGCAATCGTTACTGATCTGTTTAAGAATTTTAAAATTATTCAAAGACTGTGATTAGATTCAGTTATCAGTGTGATCTCATTACTTGTCGATGTTTAAATTCATCTTTGTGCTAAAGTATATCTTCAAGATGTGATCTCATGATCGATTCAGTTCTCAGTAATTAAAAAAAATATATATATATACAAATAAAAAATATACATCATATAAAATTAAAAAAAATATTATAATAAATCATTTCAATATTCATTTAGGTCTTCCATATTATGCTTTTACAATTTTATCATCTTTCATTCATTTCACAGAAATTGCGCAAAAACGAACACGGGTTCGCTTGTTTTCACACACATATAAACACGGGTTTATTTTGTTAAAATGAAATGATCTAATTAGAAATGTCAAGATTGTGTTTGTGAATGTGTTTCAGATTTTTGTAGTAAGTGATGGCCGATCATCAGTTGAGCAGTGTACCTGATTAGAGAATCTGTTCCTCAAGTTTGTAGAAGATACCAAGCTAGGAATCCTCCTCCTACATCTTCTGAACCACTCAGAGATTCAAGAAAGGGTTTCCATTATAATCAAGAGGATGCACACAAGGGGGAGCATGTAAAAAGGGGGAGCTTGTGAGATAAAGATCTTTAGCAAGAAAATTTGAGAAGCATCAGTCTAGGGAGAGTATTGTTGGACCTTAAAATTGAGACTCAAGCTTACCAAATTGAAGATCAAGTTCAGTTGACTTATCAGTGCTGATCATAATGAAAGACGCTGATAATAATAGACTAAGGGGGAGTATTGTTGGGTCTGAAAGATAGTCTAATATTATCAACACAGTCAAAGTCAAAAAAAGTCAACATCACGGTCAAAGTTAAGAAAAGTCAAACGTCGAGTACGAGACGAAGAATCGAGATGAGACGTTGAAGATAATAAATATATTTTGTGTCAAGAAAATATATTTAATCTAGTTTTTGTCATGTTTTGGTTTAATTGTAATTTTCCCTAATTAGTTGAAGTATAGGGGCTTAAAGTGTCATTAGTGTATATTATATTCACTATAAATAGATAAGTTGTAATTAGGGTTAACAAGCTTGAATGAGCTATTGATTGGGGTTTTCATGTAAACAACACCTATTGCAATCAAATTCAGATCAAATTGAGGTTTTAGTTTGTTCTTCATTGTTCATCTTTTATGCATATTTGATATACTTTTGATCCAAAATCTTCATCAATTTGATGATTCAAAGCTGTGAGGAACCAACACATCTGTTGACAATCCTCATTAGAATCAAGACCATTCCCTTCATCATCAGTTGGTTAGGATTCCTCAGACTTTCAAAGTACCTCCTCATGTTATAAAGATCATGTAGAGGGAGGTCAAGTATTTTTTTCTAGAGGTACATGTCTTGACCCCCTTGATCTCTAGTGACATACCATCCGTCTGATTTAGTAGCAAATACCTAAGACAAGATGGGTCTCTCAGTAGAAAGAGGCTCTATAATGAATGGACTTTATTGAGCAGCCTCTTCATGAGCACCCTCAAGATGTTCTAACCCATCTTGAGGTATAGACGTGGATGCCTTGGACTTCTTCTTCTTCTTCATGTCCCTTCTGATATCCATCCTCTTCCTCTTTCTATACTTTAACTGAGAAGGCTTCAGTACCAGATGGTTCTTGTTTGTCTTTCTCAGTTGGGTCCTTTTCCTTCATAGGTTCAGAAGGAGAAGGATCAGAACCCTAATGTGGGTCAGAAGATGAAGCTGGTTGTGATGTAGCACTAGGTCCTGGTTGAGTTGTCTCTTGTGGTTAAACCTTGACCCCAGCTTCAGGTGCAGACTAACTTGGTAGAGAATTCCAGTAAACCAGCTCACCCCTCTTGATATTCTGCTTGATCACCCTAATGTGCTAATCATGGTGGATAGAGACATTGGACTAAGTCTCCTTTTGGAGAACCCATACAGGTTCAAGAAGCTTACCATCTTCTGTCTGTCAGTAGACTTCTTCTGATCAGCTCTGCTGGTAGCTTTTGACTTTTGTAGCCTCTTCCATCATCTTCCTCTTATCAGCTTTTTGCTCTTTTAGCACTTCTTGCTCAAGCTACTTGAGGTATTCAAAATCAATGTATTCATAGGATAAGGGAAGAAGGTCTGCTGCCTGATAGAGGCATGTGACACTCAGGTTGGTTATCATGTTTAGCCTGTCGTGTTCTCTACCTTCTTGAGTTTATTGCTCAGTAGCCATAGCCTCTGCCTCAGGGCTTTCCTGAATTGGGGAGAGGGTAGGAGCTTTGTATAATCTATTTTTTCTTCTTTCTTCTTTTATTTTCAGGAGAAGTTCTAGATCCTCAGCTTCTTTCCTCTTATTTGACACTTCCATATCTGCCAGTGCATTCAGTTCCTCCAAGGGAAGAGAGATGAACTCATCAATATTGTAGTTTCTAGACCCCAAATAGTTCAATCTGGCTACCTTTAACTCATCTTCTTAAGTGCTTGGCCTGGGGGTTTCACTGATTGCAGCTTCCATAAAGCAAGAGATCTCACTTGAACTCTCTCGCCTTGCCTTCCTCTTCCTCTTTCTTTTCTCCACTTCAATCTCCTCAGAGGTCATCTTCCTCTTCCTTTTATCAGTCATAGGCTTTTGTGACTCAAGGTGAAGAGAGTTTTGTCCATCATTTATTGGTGTTGCACTTGAGCTCTGGCTAGGGAGCGGCTGTGAGACACCTTCACTAGCTGGTGCCTCACTGAGGGTACAGGGTGTTAAAGTAGTTCTTGTCTCAAGGTTTAGAAGCTCAACTATTGGGCATTCAGCAAAAGTTTCCCCTTTCAAAGCTAACCTTAGGGCCCACCGCAGTATCCAGTTGACCAACAGTCTTGCTTGCTAGCCTCGGTCTATATAGCTTGGTTCTTTTTTTGAACTCTTCAAGCACCCTATCCTGAATCCTTTCAGCTAACCTTGCAGCTTGTCTGTTTTGACTTGGGTTTGCAAGTGGCAGATCAACTAAATAGGTGCTCTCATGGTATCTCAAGTTGTGCAAGTCGAAGACTTCTTGTTGTCCATAAGACCTAGAGATTACCAGGGCTCTCCTATTAGCATCATAACTATATCCCACTATTGGATTTTCAATAGGGTATTATAAGGTAGACATTGCCCTCGGTATACCCTCCTCAAACAGGCTTTGAATCAGAGAATCCATATCAGTGTGGGCCTAAGGAGGTTGTTGAGTATGGACAACTGTAAGAGAATCCTTCAAATTCACTTGTATCATTTCTTGGCTATGTGAGTCTGAAAAGAGCCATTTGCTGGACTATCTCCATATACTCCAGGTCATCTGCATGTATACAATCCAAGTCTTTTAGAGTGAAGAGAAAGTTTCCATAACTTTGATCAGCAGACATAAAGGCTCGAGTAGAGCTTGTCTCTTGGAATAAGCTTCCATGGATATAGCTCTACCTTGGTGTCTCAAGGAAGGTGATAAAAGGACCCTTTTGTGAGTTTTCAAGGTAGTAGATATGTTGTTGCTCTTTAAAGATTAGCATTAGTCATTTTTGTCTTTGTAATAGTACAGGGACTAATTTTTAAATATGTTCCTTTGTTTTCATTTTTACTATAAATAGGATAACATGTGTATTTTTGCAGGTGTTCGAGACAGTTAAACTTTCTGTTATTATTCACCTTACACATTGTATCCATTTGCAATTACTATCAATGAAAACAACTATGAATTTTGAAGTATTTGCTTGTGTTTGATTGCTTTGTGTTTATATTGACCATTGCATTACAATATCATCACAGATCGATCCATTTTGAACCTATCAAATGGTATCAGAGCTTTTGGTTTAGTGATAGAGCTTAAAATCGACATTTTGAGCTCTGTGATACACTTGAATCTGTGATTAATAGCAATTAGATCAATTAGTTGTTGAATACAGTTGTGTTTGTAAATCACAATTTGGTGTTTAATCCATTCAAATATTAATTTTCATCAGATGTGTGTGTGAAAGTGTGTTCTTCAAGTTCGAACTCAAATTCAATCAGAAAACCTAATTGTTGTTGTTAATTGAGAGAAATGATGATTGAGGATTGATAATCGATCTATATACTACCTTATTGGAAGTTTTTAGATCAATTCATCATGTAAATTGATAAGATCAGGTTGTTATGAAGATGATGAATTAGGAGTGTGAAGTGTGAAAATCAACTGAAATTTGCCTAAGTGTTTAGGTGCATAAACACTGTTTAGGCTCACTAGCACTGTTTAGACATTTCAGTTCTGGACATTTTACCATTGTTTTAGGCATTTGAAGACTGTTTGAACTTCCTGAATTTTAGGCGCATTACAACTGTTTGGACGTTTTAACCCCTTAGGCATTTGACCAATGTTTAGGCGTCTGACAATTGTTCAGGTGTTTACAACTGTTCAGGATCATTATCAGTTGGGAGTTTTAGAATTCAACTAAGGCATTCCTTTAGTGTTCAAAATTGGGCATTACATAAGCAGTAGCTGCATCAGAATTCAGACTTTTCATTCAACACTTAGAAATTTTTTCAAAAACTAAAATCCAAAAATATATTCATATCTTTATTTTTACTTCAAATTTTAAAAACAACTAAAACATATTACTTTCATTAATTCAAAAGTAAAAGTGGTTAGGTCTGAAGATTCTGAGAACAGGGTTCCAAAGTTGAAGAACAGAGCTGATTTCAAGAACTGCTCTCTCAAACTAAAGCATCACTTGAACTCTATTGATACTGATTTATGGAAATCAATAGAGAAAGGACCACACATCCCTATTACTTCTGATGGTCCTAACAGAGGAATTGTATACACCAAGGACTCTCAAGAACCATGTTCTGAGGATGGTCTTATGGGTGATGATTTAAAGAAAGTCAAGAATGATATAAAAGCTTACTTACTGATGTGTAAGGGTTTACCTTTAGAGGTCTTGACAAGATTGGAGAGTTATCAGACTGGATATACAATGTAAAAAGCATTAAAGATCATCTGTGAAGGTGGTAAAGAGATTCAAGATCTCAAAAAGCAGAAGCTCAAGAGGCAGCTAGAGTTATTTGAGCATTTATCTGGAGAAACTATCAACCAGATGATGAACAGATTTGTTCAACTACTACTGAAATGTTAACAGCTGGCATCAAGAATGATCTCAAAGATCTTAGTGATAGACTTCTCAATGCTCTTTCATCATCATGGAAGCAAACAGTTACAGTATTAAAGCATACTAAAAAGTTTCATATGGATCTTGATCTTCTTATTACTAAAATAAAATCTATTGAAATTGATGAGAGTTTTAGGAACAATGACAGAGCTGCATCAACATCTCAGTATAAGTATGTTTCTTGTCCTACAAACACTGTGGAGAATGCATTTCTAGCTAAAGATGATGTCACTCCAGAAGATGAGGGTGATCTGTTTGTTGGAGCTGGTTTCTTCACAAGTGCTCCTGTTTACACGCCTCAACCTCAATCTCTTCCTAAAGCTCAAACTACTAAACCTCAACATGAGACTCCATCTTCTAACTCTGTTAAACCTAGCAAAGTTAAAGATGTCATTAAAATCCTTTACAGGATGATGAGTCAAAAATTGCTTTTACTGCTTTTAGGCAAGTTTTTAAGCTTATCAAGGAAGCCATTTAACTCAAGTTGATCTTATGTTGAAGGATTTGTTTGAGATGGATCCTGATGATGTGGAAGAGATGGATTGAACTGGCAGATGGTGATGATTGCATACAGAACTCAGAAACACTTCTATGTGAATAGGAACTACAAGCCAAGTGCAAACAAAGTTGTAGGTTTTGACAAGTCCAAGTCAAGGTGTTTCAACTGCAACAGCTATGGCCACTTTTCAAGAGAATGTAAAGCTCCTAGGAATCAAGGAGGAAATGACCAAGCTAGTTCTAGCAGTCAAAGATTTTATCAACAGTGTCAAAAAAACATTTCAGAAGCCTTATCAAAGTATTCCCATGCCAGATCTAAAGGATGAGACAAAATCAGCTGAACAACCAAAGAAAGCTCTTGTTGTGAGAATCAAAGACGACTATGACTGGAGTGCATATGATGAACAGTTTAATGCTGATCTTACTTCCAGTTTAGCTCTTATTGCTAAAACTCAGAATGAAGACTGGTCTGAAGATATTGATCCTAAAGCCGATGTTGATTTAGACAATGATGATGCAGACTATGATTGGGGTGATAAATCTAATCCAAAGCAAGACTCAGAGGAAATTGCTCTTATGGCTCAATCTGAACAACCAAATGTTGAACACTTATCATCTGATTCTGAGACATCCACTTTAAGTTATCCTAAATTTCCAATTGAAGTCAGAGAAAAAATGTGCACTAAAGCATGTTTTGAACAAGTTAAGCATTACAGAACTTATTCATTCAAAATCTACGATAAACTGAAACAAGAAGAAGTAATGCACAACAAATTGAAAAATGATCATAAAATCTCTGATGAAAAGATCATATCTCTTCAAACTTCATGGAACAAAACTCCAAAATAACTTGAAATTGTTAAAAAGCAACTTGAAGAGATGACAAAAAATCTTGAACAAAAGAAAATTGCTCATGTTGCAACTCAGGTTGATCTTGCCAAAGTTAAAAGTTCAAAAACTGTTGTTGAACAATTGGTGAATGCAAGAAAAGATAAAGATAAAATAGGTTTAGGTTTCACACATGAGCCTATGCCTGAATCAATTTCAAACACTTTACCAGTGAACTTTAACACGTATGATCATTCACATGAAAATAAAGCTAAACTAAAAGCTTTTAAAGAGAAGAAAAAAAATGAGCAAACTAATGCGGAAAGTGAAGAAAAGATAAATGTTGAGATATTTGAGGAACAAGACTTAGAAAAGATTAAAAATGATCATCTAATTAAAGTTAAATCTTATGAACCAAGACCAAAGAATAAGAAGATATTTGTTCCTAAAGGATCTCATGAAGTTGTCACTAAAAAAATGTGAGTCTGAAAAATGTGTTAAAGAAATGATTGAATCAAGTGACAAAAAAAATTTAAGGAAGAAAAGAAGGCAAAAGAAGATGTCATTACATCTGATGATTCATGTTCTTCTCAAAATGCTAATGAATCCCAAAGCAATACATGATCATCATCAAAATCAAGAAATCAAAGAAGTGGAAGGAAAAATACCAAAGCTAAAACCTCTCAAAATCAAGATCAAACAAATCAAATTAAACCAGTGAAGTTTGTGTCTGCTAGTACTTTTGACATGAACATAATTCCTGAAATAATATCAAACCTAAGATCAAATCTGACTCTGATCTAAAAACAGGTTCAGGACCTAAGACTTTCACTGTAAATAAAAGATTTGTATCTAAGGAGTAAATGAATATTGTAAATGATCAAAGACCGAAACCTAAATATCAAAAGAAGAAACTCATAACTCCAAAACAATAGTTTAACCTTACTACTGCTAAAACAAATCAAGGATCAAATGTCACATCCACACCAAAGGTTAACAAATAGTTGTTTAAATTTCAAGAAAAGTATTGTGATGTATATGATATGTACAATCATGACACTGTTGATTATTTCTTTAACAGGTACTGTCACATATGTGATATGAACAATCACTCAAGATTTGATTGTTATTTTAACAAGTACTATGCTTTGTGTGATCAAAGAAATCATAATACTGAGGATTGTTACTTCAGAAGGAACTTGCCAAGGCAAGGTTATGTTAGCCCATATTTTCAAGGAAATCAAAATCATGGTTTTCAAAGGTTAACAAAACAACCATCATTAGGCTTGAGATCTCTCAAAAGAATCAATTCGAATTATGATGAAGCTTATACTGTAAAATCAAAATAGTATAACCAAGGTAATTTCATTCCATGATCTGTGAGAATGAATAATGGCAGGTTTAACAAGCAAAGTTTTTCTGAAAATGCTTTAACTTACATTGATGATGATCTTGAAAAATAGTACAATGCTTTAAGGAATAAAACAAATAAAGATGATTAGAAATTTGTTAGAAATGGAATTGAGAAAACAAAATATAAAAAAAGCCTGATTTTAATAATCTTCATTTTTAGCAGTTTACCATCATTGATAAGTTTGCTAAGCACAAGACCATCTAGGCTTGGGTTGATAACTCATCTTAAAATTCTTTGATATGCAGGTACGCCCAAGAAGACCTGTTAACACATGGTATGTTGATAGTGGGTGTAGCCGACATATGACAGGCAATCATGCCTTACTTCAAGATTTCAAGATGAAAGATGGTACACATGTTGCTTTTGGAGGTGATTCTGGTTGTAAGATCACAGGAGAAGGAACAGTATCAAATGGGATTATCAGCTTTGATAAAGTTAACTATTGTGCTCAGTTGAACTTTAATCTTTTAAGTGTTTCCCAAATATGTGATAAATCTTACTCATCTTTATTTGATGAATCTTATTGTTATATTTTGAAGCCAGGTTTCCAGATTAGCAAGGAATGGGTAGTTGTTAAAGTTGTTTGTGATCGGGATGTATAACAACTAAATATGTCTCAAGTTGATCCTTCTACAGAAACAACTTGCCTTATTGCCAAAGCATCAAATGATGAAAGTCAGTTATGGCATAGATGTCTCGGGCAATAAAATTTATAGAACATGAACAAACTTGTTGTAAGAAATCATGTAGTAGGCATTCCCCTAAAGAAATTTGCTACCACTGATCATTGCATAGCTTGCTTGAAAGGAAAGCAACACAGAGCGCCTTATAAGCCCAAACTGATAAACTCAAATTCCAAGCCTCTCTAGATGTTGCATATAGATTTATTCAGTCCAACAAATATGCAGAGTATTAGAAAGAAATCTTATTGTTTAGTTATCATTGATGACTTTACAGGATATTTTTGGGTTTACTTTTTGCATGCTAAATCTGAAACAACTGAATTATTAAAAGATTTTATGTAACATCTGGAATTTTGTCAAAATAAACGAAATGAAAAGAAAGACAAAAGTATCCTGCCAAAGGGGAAAAGAAGCTAAAGTGAAGGGACTAAGTGCAAAAAATACAAAAACTCAATATTTTAATATATTATAAGTATGGCTGCCCATATAGCATCCATCTCATCTGCTTTTGTCGACCAAAAGAAGAAGAAGCAAGAACCCCAAGTTCTCTCAGATTTAAGAAGAAGAAGAAGAACTTGCTTTTGGGTCTAGGTAAGTGTTTTATGCTTAATTGACTCGATTTTTGTTGGGTTTTGACCATGAAACCGAGAGTACATGTTCTTATGTGTTTATATGTGCTCGGTTAGGTGTTTTTGACATGTCTAGGTGTTAGAAATCTTTGAAAGTTTGAGTTTAAAGGAGTTGAGCTTGGAAACAGTCTAGGTGAGTTTCTAGATCCCGGTTTTTATATGTTTTTAAAAGTTTTTGGGGCTGAAAATGCATGTAAAACCTTTTCATAAATGATATGTATGCAACCGTATGTATATGTGTATGAGTGTAACACCTGGATATTTTTAGTAGACGAGAACGAAAGAATAAACGCTAATAAAAGGAGAAAATGTAAGTTAACCCAAGTAGAGGGGTTAAAAGTGTCAAAATAACAAAATATCAAAAAGGTTGGTACAAAAGTGGGCATGGCCGCCCACTCTAGTCTGCACACTTTTACCATTTTGTTCTAGAGAGAGTGAGAGAGAGAGAGAGAGAGAGCAGAAAACTCTCAGGAGTTATAGAAGAAGAAGGAGAATTTGATATTTTTAGTAAGAATTCTTGGTTTTGTGATGTTATAAATGGTCCTAGTCTTGGTCATATGCTTGTAGGTGTTATTGTATGTTCGGGTGGGGTATGTGTGTGGGTTTTAGGCGTTAAACACGACTGAGAAAGCTCAAGAGAAGGGTTCAAACCCGATAGCGGCTAAGGTGAGTTCTAGAACCCCCTTTTTAACATGTTTTTAACAAACTTTGGGGCTAGAAACTGCATGTGGTTAATTGCATGTCTAGTTACAAGACTAGTTTTAATGTGTGTGTGTGCTTGGTTTAAAGGAGGGAAACCCCTTTTGAATTAAGGGATTCGCCCCCCCTTTGTTTTTATTAGACCTTTTTTGCTTTGTGTACACACACACATTTACTTGTCTTGGTAACCTTTTTTTTCTCATCCAATCTCATCACATGCAAAACAAAAAGAACTCTCTCTCTCTCTCAAGAAACTCACGGCACACAGCAGCTTTCTTTGGAGTTTTTGAGCTCTTTTGGTGGTGATTCTTCCTAACAAGAAGGTGTTTTGCAAGTTAGCTTGGTGTATACAAGCTTGAGGGGTCCTTCTCTTGGAGCCTTGGCCGGATTTGAGCATCCAACATTCCCCTTTTTGGTCAAATTTTGCTGCTGAAAAGGTAGCTTTCACAGCTCATTGTAGCTATGATTTTATGTACTTTTATATATGTTCATAGCTTGCTTATTCACATAAAATGATCCTTTGTTATATGGGTTTGTTTTACACATATATATATCACCTAAACAACATGATTTTTCAGCTTTATAATCATGTTTCAAAATAGATATCCGCTGCGTTTTTTAGAAAGTTTAAAAGGTTAAACTTGGATTTTATCTTCTAACAAACCCTTCAAGGGATTCATACGGCCAAGTGTTTCTCCATGGGGTACCCCGGTACTATTCATAAAGAAAAAGGATGGAACCCTATGCATGTGTATAGATTACCGGGAACTAAACAAGCTGACAATAAAGAACCGATACCCTCTTTCGAGAATAGATGACCTATTTGACCAACTGTAGGGAGCAAGCAAGTTATTTGAAGATAAGGGTACCATCAGCTGAAGATAAGGGAAGAAGACATACCTAAAACAGCCTTTAGAACTAGATATGGACATTATGAGTATCTAGTCATGCCCTTTGGGCTATCTAACACCCCAACGGCAGTTATAGATCTCATGAACCGTGTGTGCCGCCCATATCTTGACAAGTTTGTGATTGTGTTCATCGACGACATCCTGATCTACTCCCGTAGTAAGGAAGACACGAGAAGCACCTAAGGCTGATTCTCGAGTTACTCAAGAATGAACAATTATATGCCAAGTTCTCTAAAGGTGAATTTTGGATGCAGGAGATCCAATTTCTAGGGCATGTGGTAAATGAGAATGGGATTCAAGTTGACCCTTCTAAAATCAAGGCTATTAAAAACTGGAAAATTCCTGAAACCCCCATCGAAATAACGTAAGTCCTTGGATTGGCTGGATACTACAGAAGGTTAATCAAGGACTTCTCACGCATTGTGCAACCGTTTACTGCTTTGACTAAGAAGAATACAGCTTTTGTGTGGGAACGAGAGCAAAATGAAGCATTCGAAACACTCAAGGAAAAACTGTGTAATGCACCTATCCTTACCCTCCCAGAAGGAGTCGAAGATTTTGTAGTCTATTATGACGCCTCGCGTCAAGGATTAGGATGCGTACTAATGCATCGCAACAAGGTAATTTCTTATGCATCAAGACTGCTGAACGATCATGAGAAGAACTACACAACACATAATCTAGAACTGGTTGCCGTGGTGTTTGCACTTAAAATGTGGAGGCGTTATCTCTATGGCATGAAGTGCATTATCTACACTAACCATAGAAGTTTGCAAGACATTCTGGATCAGAGGATGCTAAACATGCGCCAGAGAAGATAGGTTGAGCTATTGAATGATTACGAATGTGAAATCCGCTACCATCCTAGCAAGGCCAATGTGGTGGCAGATGCCTTGAGCAGGAAAGAAAGAGAAAAACCCCTTCGCGTCTGTGCTTTAAGGATGACTATGTACACCTACCTTATTGCAAGGCTGAAAGAAGCTCAAGGTGAAGCATTAAAGGAAGAGAATTTAACAGAGGAAGTGTTAACAAGAATGGAGAAGTGGTTAGAGATGAATGGCGATTGTATATACAAATATGAAGGGAGAACGTGGGTACTGAAGTACCGGGGAATTAGAGAGGTAATCCTCGATGAAGCCCACAAATCTAGGTACTCGGTTCACCCCAGAAGCGACAAAATGTACCAGGAACTAAAGGCACTTTTCTGGTGGCCTGGAATCAAGAAATCAATCGCTATTTATTTTGGAAAATGTCTAACCTATGCCATGGTAAAAGCTGAAAATCAAAAACCGTCAGGAACGTTGCAACAGTGTAACACCCGGAAAATTTTCTAAGCGAGTCAAGTAATAATAATGGGCTCAGACGAAAACTATTTAATAAATATAAAATGGTTGTGGTTGTTAGACCGAGTTAACCCTTCGGGTCATGAGTTTAACGGGTTTGGGGTCGCGAGAACGCCTGGCATATATATAGATGGATCAGCTGAACAACTCTCATTTGCACTCAAACACCCAGTTCTAGAGAGAGAAAGTGTAGAGAGAGAAAGTGTCGGATCGAGGCTCGGGTGGTCAAGAATCGAAGGCTGGTGTTCGTGGGCTCCTAAACAACAAGAATCAAGGTAAGAAACGTAGTATAATTGCTCCATTTGGTGAAAAACCTGGGTTTGGGTTTTTGGGGTTTTAAAAGTGGCAAGAATCGCCCAAAAACGCACGTTTTA
>BJCO01745247.1:0-11827 GCA_018326465.1 Flaveria floridana | reverse complement strand
ATAAACAACTAAGGGAAACCGAAGTTGTGGCATTTAACCAAGCAAATGACATAAAGTTCTATTTAAACTCTCTAGAAGAAACTAAGAAACAAAAAGCAATTTGGGAAGTCGAGGTAAATTCTTTAAAACAAAAACTGCACAGTTGGACTAGTTCTTCTTACATAGTTCAACACTTAGTGAAAGAACGAAACCACGGGGAGGGTTTGGGTTACAAAGTGGTTCCACCACCACATGAGACATTGTTGAATGCTAAATGCAAACCAATTAACAATAACCCAATCAAGGATCATGTGGTGTCCACCCCTCTTGTAAGTGATCCAGATTTCACAAGTAAACCTATTGAATCTATCACTAAACAGAAGGAGACCACTTTGAAGTCAAAAGGTAAAATGCATATTGTTAATTTGGAAGAACAATTTGCAAAGGTTAAGGTGGAGTCAGGTTCAAACATGTCTAATTTAGAACCCAAAAAGACCAATCAATTTAACCATGCTCGAGTACCATGTCTTAGTCCAAATAAATAAAAGGGTAAAGATGTTAAACATGTTCAAACAATGAATTTTGTTAAAGAAGTCAAAACATCTAAACAAGAAGTGTCAAAACCCAAAGAAACTAGAGTCACATCTGTGTCATACAATTCCCCACAGAAGCAGTTTAACCAATATGTCGAAAGCAGATCTTGCTACACTTGTGGAAAGTATGGACATATTTATTCTAAATGTTCTTATTATCAGACACCAAGAAAGAAGATTGAACTTAATGATCCAAAATCTAGTTCTTCAAAAAGGAGTTAAATTACTCCACCAAAAAGAACCTTTGAATCTAAAGTTCAAACTATAAGCCAATCGTCTATTTATCACAAACAGGCCTTACATAAAACTGGCTTATGGAAAGAAAAATCAAGTCCCGTGTCTGAAAATGAGAACAATAAGAAGAATGATCTGCCCTCTTCCTCAAATAGACATTGGGTAGAGTTTATGATGTGTGATGCCTCTGAGTCACCCAAGCCAGTTAAGGCTTGGGTCCCTAACCTGAACTAATCATTTCCTTTTAATGTTCAGGGTGTACGCTATAGTGCTTCTTTGAATACCTGGATTGTTGATAGCAGTGCATCAAGGCACATGACTGGAAACCTGTCACTCCTGTCAAACATCAAACAAATTAAAGGAGGACACGTTTCATTTGCTGGAAATAAAGGAGGTTACATCATTGCACAAGGAGAAGTGGGAAACCAGAAATTGAAGTTTGATAAGGTAAACTATGTTCAACAACTTCAACATAACCTACTTTCTGTCTCACATGTATGCGACAAAGAGTTCAAAGTTGTATTTGACAACAAGAACTGCTATGTTCTGAAAAAGGACTATGTCATTCCGGAGGACCAAGTGTTAATTTCAGCTTCAAGATATAACGATTTGTATGTCTTGGATCTATCAAAGGCCTCCACAACCGATCATCAAGTACAATGCTTCTTGTCAAAGGCAACAAAAAAAGACTCCATCTCCTGGCATAGGAGAATGGGACACATTAATCCCTGGAAGATGAATCACTTGATCAAGAATGATCTAGTGCGTGGAGTAAATGTTCAAAACTTCCAACTACCGGATTTCTGTGTCGCATTTAAGAAAGGGAAACAGACAAAGAAGTCTTACAAGGCAAAGAACGTTCATTCAATCGACCTGCCTCTTGAGCTTCTTCACATCGATCTGTTTGGCCCATTCAGTACAAAGAGCATTGCTGGTGATTTGTACTACTTTGTAGTTATGGATGATTACTCAAGATTTTCTTAGGTGATGTTTCTGAAATCCAAATCAGAGACATTTGAATCATTCAAAGAACTAGTAACTACATTGGAGTCACTCTACTAGCTGAAGATAAGGAAAGTTCGCTCAGACAATGGCACCAAGTTCAAGAACCAATGGATGGAGGAATTTTGAAAAGAAAAAGGAATTGTGCACCAATTTACATCTGCATACACTCCTCAAATGAACTGGGTTGCTGAGAGAAAGAATCACAGCTTGATAGAGACAGCCCGGACGATGCTAGCAGACTCGAAACTGCCTATCCAATTTTGGAACGAGACAGTAGCTAATGCATGTTACACCCTTAATCGAGTCCTAGTGGTCAAGCGTCATGGTAAGACGTGTTACGAGTTACTCCAAAGATGTAAACCTAATCTAGAGTACCTCGAACCGTTTGGTGCACCATGTACACTGCTGAAGAAAACTCAGTCAGGGAAATTCAGCGAGAAGGCTGAAGAAGGGATTTTCTTAGGATACAACATACCGAATAAGAGAGTTTACAACAACTCAACGGGTCTAGTCAAAGTGTGGTGCAATGTTGATGTACAGAGATATACCACCCCCTTGCTGGAAAAGGAACCTCTTTCTTTTTTGACTATGATGGATTCTTTAAATCCTTCAATATCCCTCTCTTTCCTCCTGAGGATGAGTTATCGACCATAATGATGTACAATGTTTTAAACACACCATCACTGGATCCGATGACCTCAGCTTCACAAGGTGAATCTTCTAGTTCTTCAGGGGGAGCACTTGAGGTAAGTGACTCCTCCTCTGATGATGAAGACACAGCAAATGATAAGGTGGATCAAGGGCAATAGGTTCCTACTACTCCAAGTACACAAGCATCTGATGTTGATGCCTCTGGCACTTCGGAACCTCACACTCCCAATGCCTCAGATACTGAACCTGCTGTTCACAATCTGGATAATGAGGTAGTTGTACCCACCACTCCTGGATCTCGACTAAATGTTTATCATCCGTTGTAGAATGTCATTGGAGATGTTCAATCAGGACTCCAGACTAGAAATAAGCTATACTCAGCTGACTATGCCTCGGTAATGGAAAAGGGATATCTTCACGATGGTGCATATCGATGTTTAGTGTCTCAATTTGAGCCAAAATATGTTAGTAAAGCCCTAAACGATGAGGCATGGGTGAGTGCCATGCAAGAAGAACTTCTTCAATTCAAGAAGTTGGGAGTATGGACTCTAGTGGATAGACCTAAAGGTGCTAAGGTCATTGGCACCAAATGGGTCTTAAAGTGCAAGAAAGATGACCAAGGGGTCATAATAAGAAACAAGGCTCGACTGTAGTTCAAGGATTTCGACAAGTCGAGGGCATTGATTACAATAAAATGTTTGCACCGGCGGCAAGAATGGAAGCAATCCGTATCTTCCTAGCCTATGCATCTTACATGAAGATCAAAGTCTATCAATTAGATGTAAAGAGTGCATTCCTTAATGGTGAAATCGGGGAGACAGTGTATGTCAGTCAACCTGAAGGATTTGAGGATCCATATCATCGGGACAAAGTTTACAAACTAGATAAGGCTCTCTACGGGATCCATCAAGCCCCAAGAGCTTGGTATGAGAAACTCTCGACTCATCTTGTGAAACATGGCTTTCGTAGAGGAGTGATTGACTGTACACTGTTCATCAAAGAAAAGGATGATGACTTACTGCTAGTTCAGATCTATGTTGATGACATAATCTTTGGTTCCAAAAACGAAGCATTATGTAAAGAATTTGAAGCAGTAATGAAAGATGAATTAGAGATGAGTGCCATGGGTGAGATGAAGGTTTTTTCTCGGGTTACAGTGGATCAGACACCAAAGGGGATATTTTTGCATCTGACCAAGTATGTAGGTAATATTCTCAATCGGTTTGATATGGATAATGCTTCCGTAGCTGGAACTTCACTTGCTACAAACCATGAAGTCGGACCCGATGAAAATGGTGATCTGGTGGATGCCACTATGTACCAAGGAATGATCGGATCTCTCATGTACCTCACTAACTCAAGACCTGATATCATGTATGTGACATGTCTATGCTTTAGATATCAGGCAAAACCAAAAGTCAATCATCTCATAGGAGTCAAAAGGATATTTCCTTATCTGAAGGGTACTCCAACACTTGGATTGTGGTATCCTCATGATGATGACTTTGAGCTTACAGCGTATAGTGATTCGGATTATGGTGACTGCAAAATGAACTACAAGTCCACTTCAGCAGGATGTCAATTCTTTGGGAGAAGATTAGTCACATGGCAGTGTAAGAAGCAGACGCTGGTTGCTCTGTCAACTTGTGAAGCTGAATACGTTGTTACCGCAAGCTACTGTTCACAAATCATCTGGATTCAACAGCAAATGCGGGACTACGGTTTGAAATTCTCTAACACTCCTATATTTGTTGATAATTCTGCTGCTATAGCCGTCACTAAAAATCCGATCCAACATCCTAAGACCAAACACATTGGAATTAAATATCATTTTATACGTGATTGTTTTGAAAAGAAATTAATCGATGTTGTTAAAATAAATACGGATTTTCAACGCGCTGACCTCTACACAAAAGCGTTTTATAAACCAAGATTTTTATATCTGTTAGAGGTCAACGGTGTGAAAAAGAAAAGTGAAGTGATTCTAGAAGATGAAAATGTTTAGTCCGACAACTGTTTATTCTTTCGTTTTCTTTTCTTTTATTTTTCTTATTTTAAATTTCATGTTTCTATAAAATCCAAAAACTCAAAAAATATTTTCGGTTTTAGAATTTTAGGGGGAGAATAGGTTAGTTTAGTATTAAATCAGTTGTTTTATTTAATTACTGAAAAAAAACGAGGGAGGAGGACAGTCTAGTTAATTGAAATGAGATTGTATCTGTGGTACTGATTCAATGACTATGGAAAATGATAGCACACAGGAACAAAGAGTTTGGGACTTTAAAAGAATTTAAATGATTAAGATGCAAAATTCTAAGTATAAGTCTGAGAAGTCTAAGCAATGTAAAAGGAAAAATGATAGTAAAACTAGCTGCTACTAAGGTAACACAGAGAAAGTAGACCTAGAGGTTGCTAGATCATTAGATGATGTGTGTCAGTAGATTCAACACAATAGATAAGTAAACTTCATTGGTGAGTTCAAGCTCAAACTAAGTTGTTCAACAAGCTGTGGGTTATCATCTTATCCCTTGTTAACACAATCAACGAAGTTCCGATAAGTGGTGACGAGCAAAATAAACGCCACAAATATGTGCGGATGACCATAAAAATGAGCAAAGCACATAAAAAATGTAAAAAGCAATCAAGCTAATAACCTATGTTGTTGGTGCGATCTGTGCAAAAAGAATATAATTTCTCAAACAAGAAGGTAGGTTGTTTGCCTCTCTACTGTGCAGTGGCACTGACCTGAGGATAAGCGTAAACTAAATATTCTAGAATTCATTGTTGTTTGCGCCTCTCTGCTGTGCGATGGCACTAACCTGAGGCTTTGCATCTCTTTGAAAGATCTTAGAATAGTTTCTTCTTGTCAAAATATCCGGTGACCGCTCAAAAATCTCCTGAGGGATGTTGATTACCATGTACGTGTGGGATCCACAAATGCTTGTTGAAATAATTAAACCTAAATCATCACCAATATGTGTCAAAAATCTGTGTATGGATTTAAGAGGACAAGTATACTGACAATCATCGTGAGCTGCAATTCTTGAAAGTCCAAACCATTGTGTGTATCTTACAATACTAGTATGATTTCCTAAACATGCTAATGACTCTCGATGAAAACAAGAATCTAGCATCAAAAGACTTTGGTAATATGTCCCAAATGATTTGATAAACCTGTATGAATCCATAATGAATCGTTCCAGTTATGATCAATGTAACTTGATGCTATATTGTTCTAGAAAGGAAAATCTAGTAGATACTTATCTTAGGATTTCAAGCTCACACAAAATTACAAAAATAAGTTTTGGTTCTGTCTTTTAGTTCTAGTTGTTTAATTTGTTTAAATTTCTAGTTAGTTTAGTTATTAAACGTCTGACTATGCATTGGAATTCTATCTGGGATTTAATCACTAAAAGGGGTCACGTCTGAGGTAACAAAACAAGTTTTCAAATGTCACAGGGTCACGTCTGAGGTGACAAATTGTTTTGTTGTTAAAAGGATCACGTCTGAGGTGATCAACAGTTTTCTAAGTTAAAATGATCATGTTTGAGATGATCACTGGATAAAATGTCTTATCAATTGTTAGTAGGGCTAAGTGTCAAATGGTCATAAAGTCAAACCATAAGTATGAGCCATTCGCATGACTGGACCATGAGTATGGACTAGCCGTACGATTGAACCATACGTATGAGCCCAATCGCATGACTAACCCACACGTATTGACCAGACGTGCGATTGGACCATAAGCATGAGTAAATTCACACGATTGGACCACAAGACTGAACCAATCGCATGAATAGAGGTGACCGAATAAGTCAGTCACATGACTGAAACCTAGTCGCACGACTGAATGTGACCGACTGAGCCAATCGCACGATTGAAGAGTGCGAATGGATCCAGTCGCCTGATTGAAGTATGCGACTAGGTTTAGTCGCACGACTGAAACCCTAATCAGTATAAATAGAGGCTTAGTCGGTCGCGATCACCACCAGACTTCAAAAATTTTCAAAAACCATCATTACACTGTTACTCTACCCAAATTTCAAACTTTTGAGATTGATTCTTATTTCAGTTCTAACCTTGATCATACTGTTCTACAGGTAATTTGCGAAAGATTCATGATCAAACAACCGGTTAAAACCAGTAAAATATGACCTAAATTGGTAACTCAAATAATCGATAGATAAACCCTAAAATAGACCACTTAAATGAACAAATACCTTGATTTAAAGATGTTTAAGTGACATATCGGGTTTCGGCGAACCATATGAACCCAAAGACACTGTCTAATCTCATCTGATGACAAGATTCAAGTTTATGATGTCATACACGGGACTATGCAAATGGACAAACTGATGAACTTCAGTCTCATGATTGAGCCAGTCGCACGCTTCAATCGCACGATTGAGCCATTTGGTGATTCAGTCGCATGACTGACTCAACCGCATGGACTTGAATATGGCTGAACTCAAGCACATGCTCAATCGTACGACTAAACTCAGTCATATGGTTCAATCGCACGATTGAACCAGACTGATCAAAATCTGTTCTAAGTCAAAAAGTTTATCAATTGTGAACGGAACTAACATGTTTGTCTCCTGTGTTACAGAAACATGGCAGACAGGTAGATCATCAACACCAAGCACAACATTTGTGCTCATTTGGATGCCACCACTTGGAATGTTGCTGAGTTCGTTGATATTATTGCATTTCTGAGAAGATCAAGGATATACAGAGCTATATCTGCTCCATGCACACCCTACAGGTCTATACAGCAGGCCTTCTGGGCAGGGGCGTCAGTGGATAGATCTAGTGAGCCCTACCACATTCGGAGCTCCATTTTTGGGCAAGACATTGAGGTTACAGCAGCAGACCTCCAAAGGATACTAGAGTTGGGTGATGATGCTGATCACCCAACCAAGCTTCACCCTCTGACTGTTAGAGGGTGTTTTCTACTGATGAAGTACACTGGGGACATCAATGCAGGTGTGCTCAATAAAAGAAACCTGTGTCCCCAGTTCAAGTACTTAGCACATGTCATTCTAAAGTGCATAGCTTCACGAAGGGGGGGATTTGATGACCTATCTGACCAAATCCAGAATGCCTACATGGCACTTATGCTGAATCACCCCTTCAGCTTCTCCAGTATGATATTCTCCTACTTGATCGAGAACTTAGAGGCCAAAGGCAAGGAAGGCTTCTGCATGTACCCAAGATTCCTACAAATTATCATTGACGAGAAGCTTCCTTCGCTGCCAAAGGAGAATGAGGATGCTGTGGTACCAGAGGTGATGGACGATACCACCCTCGGACGGATGAAGGTTTACCGGGGCAAGAAGGTGAAGCGCCTGGTAAGAAGACTGTTTGGGCATCTGGCCCATGAAGACTATGTAGCGCCAGCGAAGAGGAAGTGGCGCCACGATGACAGTGACTTGGACGTTGAGCAGATTGCTCTACCCTCCCGATGACTTTGATGGTGATGATCATGATACAGATCAGGGAGGGGATGGTCAGGTTGGACCCGAACCAGCTCCTATTCACCCTAATTTTCAGACGGAGGAGGAGGAGGAGTCTTATGAAGAGCCTCTTGTGCGAACGGTGGGGAGCCGGGTCGTAGCCACTGAGAGAGGTGTTAGGGCGGTTGGTGGATGTCAGGGTAAGTCTGGGGAGGCTACTTCTGATCCATCCTACACCCCAGATGAGCCCAGTAGCCAAGGGGGAGCCTCTATCTCCAAGGGATCGAGGAGAAAGAGAATGGCTCAACCCTACAGGAAGAAGGGGAAGAGGCCCAGATTCACATTGATCACCACCACCTCTACCACTCCACCCACCACTTCTACTACACCACCCACCACTACTATCACACCACCCTCCACCACTACTACTACACCTCCACCTTCCACCACTACAGCCTACCATCCACCACCCACTCATATACCACCACCCATAGTCACTACGGCCACCACTACTACCACCAGCCACCAAGCCGGTCCCTCATCACACACCACATTCACTACAGGATCATCTCTACCTCCGATTGGAGTAGAGGAACAACTGTGAGCACTGAACCATATGGTGCTGAAGCTGTTGGCTGCTGATGAAAAGAAGGCTGCCCGACTACATCACCTTGAGAAGCTTAGCGCTACTCAAGCACATCAGATCTCACAGCAAGCTCAGCAGATTGCCTAACTCCAGGAGCAAAACGTCCAATCAGCAAAGAAGATAGAGGAGTTGGAGGCTTCTAATAAGACCATCATGCTCAAGCTCAAGGGGTCAAAGGATGAGCCACTTAAGTTCAGAGAAGGAGATGATGATGATGATGATGGAGAAGATGATGAGAGTGATCATGATGAGGTCAGTGATGATGGAGAAACCAGAGCAAGGCGGGATGATGATGATGACGAAGAAGGAGATACAGCTGCATCTGCCTCAGCTCAAGGCTAGGAAAGAAGAACAAAGCGAAAGCAAGACCAAGGAGCATCATCTTCTGCCCCACCTGCTGACGAGCCCGTGATTCAGGACAAAAGTAATGCTTAGATATTCATGTATTTGAAAACTTTTGTACTTGAATCATGTATTAAACTTATGTAATTAACGTTTATATATATTTGATATTTAACTATCTTGATTATTTACTAATGGTTGATGTATTTACATGTTTAAATCAAGCAGGTGAATCATCTCAGCAAGACGAGTATGATGTTGCTCCCCTATAGCAAATCAAGTCTCATTTAACTATGATACTTGATTTGCAAGGGATTGTCAGGAGGTATGTGAGTTATACTCCCGAAGAAGGAGAAATAATTCATGACCTTACTGATGAGCAACTTGCTGAGATGTTCCGGCTTAACCCTGTCAAGGACGCTCCTACTGTTGATGTGGCTAGTGACGACGAGCTTAATGATGTGGATGAAATAGAGATTGAAGACGTCACAGCCCAGCATTATCCAGAGTACTCTGAACGAGAGGGAAATGTTGTTCCTAATTTGGGTGATACTCTCGGCAGTGATACGTTTCAAAAGATGGATCAGATGGAGAAGGAGGAAGAGAAGTCAGAAAGCCAAGCCCAAGCCTTGGACGCCGATGTGGACATCAAAACGCCTGAATGGGCGGCTTGTTTTGCAGAGATCCGAGCCCAACGCACTGCTCCAAAGCCGAGTGCCTACATCAAGCTCTACAAAGTGAAGAAGCATCTAAAGGTGTCAGGAAAGATCATAGCGTGGGCATACTTTGAGGATCTGAGTGTTTATACAGTCAAGAGGGAGAAGGGAATAAAGTACTTTAGATTTCCACATGATCTAAAGACTCTTCCCGGTTTTGAGCTCAACCAGCTGGCACGCCTAAAGTTGCTGTTTGCTGACCCGAAAAAGATGTCAGGCTAGTTTGAGGCTGCATTGAGAAGAGAGTACCACACCAGGTGGGTTAACTTCAGACCTCAACAACAGACGAGTTTTGTGAGAAGGTCTGAAGTTTATTCCATTACTGGAAAGCCTAAGGTTGTGTTGAAGTGGATTCCTCCACGCACTATGTCAAAAATCCCTATAAGGGAAATGCCATAGGACTTCACTCCACACTTCAAGTGGTGGTACTACGATTGAAGAACAGGTGAAGCGGTTATTGTCTTGCAAAAGGAGAGCCAAATGGATACTATCAGGGTATTTGGCCCAATATGGCTGACCAACTTGTCTGCTGATGATGTATACACATTATACAAGTGGCCACTGTTTTATGATAAGCAAGACATTGTACAAGCCCTCCAGTTCCTAAATGTTATACGACTCTGTTTTGCATTTGAGATAAATGCTGGAGTTACAAGAGAGGAGAAGTACATGAAGTTTAATGAGCTGATGAAGAATGTTAGACAATGATATAAACTAGGTCCAAGGGGGAGTTTGTTGATGCATATGTACCTAGTTTAGGAGGTTAATATAAAATATCTTTCATGTCTTACATATTTGTAATTGAATGGGTATAAATGAAATACAATATGTGGTTGATGCTTATAATGTTAAATATTTCATTGTTTATTATGTGATAACACATATTGTACTAATTATATAGGTTTGTGAATTGTATGAAGTTCTCATGCGAATGGACCATGCTAATGGACCATACGTATGAACTCTTCATGCTGATGGACCAGTCGCACGACTGAACCAGGAGACTGGATCAGTCGCACGATTGTGACATGTGATTGACTCAGTCGCACGACTGGACCTTAAGTCGTGCAAATGGATCAATCGCATGCTTCAGTCACACGACTGAATGCTAATGGTTCAGTCGCACGAATGAAGACTCCAAATCTATACATAACACTTAATTCATGGAAAAACGGAAGAATTCGAAAACACACATACCCTAGCAGTCCAGAGAGTTTCTGTTCACCATTCCAACTTCATAGTTCATTTCTGATCAATTCTTGTTCGTTCTTAACATTTGATTCATCGTAAGGATTGATCAGATTATCGTTCTCACTGATTGAATTGCCAATCAAATAGGATTCCACACTATTTGAGTTGGTATACGCGCATAATCAGTTAGTACTCCGTACGTACACGGTCTTAACATTTTAATAAAATGAATTGTTCAATACGATGTTTAAAACCAAGCGATTTAAAATAAAAAATTTAAAAACTTTGAAAAATAAAAATAAAAACATTTCGTGTATATATAATATATTATATATATATATATATAATTTGTTTGTGTGAGAAAGTAAACTATGTTTTTGGTCCCTGAGGTTATTAAAAATACTATTCCAGTCCAGGTATATTTTTGTCATTTTATTAAAAACTAACTGAAAAATTTAAATCTGTTAGTGTATTGGACTGAAATAGTTATATAAAAAAACCATAGGGCTTGATTTGTTAAAAAATTTATTTTTGGAGTCAAATGGTTAAAATGATCAAAACATAGAGACCAAAATAGTAATTTACTCAAAAATATATTAGGACCTTTGTATTTTGTTGGGTGCTCCAGCGTTCCGTACTTAGGGGAACTAATATCATTATTTTAAATATAAAAAATTTACTATGAAGTTATATATTCTATAAACAAACACTTAATGTTTTTAAAAAAGAATCCAATTTCATTTCAAAATAATCTTTTTAAAATCCTAATATAATAATAATAATTATAATAATAGTAATAGTAATAGTAGTAATAGTAATAATAATAATATAATAATAATAATAAAATAATAATAATAATAATAATAATAATAATAATAGTAATTATTATTATTATTATTATTATTATTATTATTATTATTATTATTATACTATATATATATATATCTATATCTATCTATATCTATACATACATATATATATATACATATACATATATATATATATACAGATATA
>BJCO01745246.1:0-10793 GCA_018326465.1 Flaveria floridana | reverse complement strand
ACAAGTGGTATGTTGACAGCGGTTGTTCCAGGCATATGACAGGAAACTGTTCTCTTCTCCATGACTTCAAACATAAACATGCCTTATATGTGGCATTTGGTGGGGATAAGAAGGGAGGTAAAATAGTTGGTGAAGGAATGGTAACAAATGGTGTACTAACATTTGAAAAAGTGAATTATTGTGAAAATTTGCAGTACAATCTACTTAGTGTATCTCAAATTTATGATAAAAAATACATAACATTATTTGATCACACTAATTGTTACATTCTTAAGCTAGGTTTTTCAGTTCCAGAAGAATGGATCCTTCTTAAAGCATCAAGAAAATGAAACACTTATGTTTTGGATATGAACAACACAACACTTACAAATCATGAAACATGTCTTTTATCCAAATCCTCTGAAGATGAATCTCAATTATGGCATAGAAGACTTGTCCATTCCAACTTGAAGAATATGAACAAATTGGTGAAAAATGACTTAGTTGTTGGTCTGCCTAAGAAAGAATTTTATTGTTCAAATCACTGTTCTTTATGTTATAAGGGAAAACAACATAGAGTGCCTCATAAATCCAAATCCATCAACACTAACACCACAGCACTTAAATTGCTTCACATAGATCTTTTTGCTCCAACCAATGTGATGAGCATTGGAAAAAGGTAATACTGTTTGGTGATAATAGATGATTTCACCAGATTTGCTTGGGTCTTTTTCTTAAAAAAAAGAGTGAAACATCTGAAACATTAATGGACTTTGTGATTAAGATTGACAATCAACTTGATCAAAAACTTAAGATCTTCAGGAGTGACAATGGGACTGAATTTGTTAATGCTGATCTAGATTCTTTTTGCAGGAATAAAGGCATTGCAAGACAATTTAGTGCACCAAGAACTCCACAATAAAATGGTGTTGTTGAAAGAAGAAACAGAACTCTCATTAAAGCAGCTAGAACAATGCTAGCTGACTCTCAGTTGCCCATCACATTCTGGGCAGAAGCTGTGAACATAACAACAATGTTCAAAACAGGACTTTAATTGTCAAAAAACATAATAAAACTCCTTATGAGCTCTTATTCAAAAGAAAACCTTTTATAGGATATCTTAGAGCTTTTGGGTGTCATGTATCTGTGTTAAACACTAAAGAACAATTGGGAAATTTTTTTGAAAAAGCCTATGATGGTTTCTTTGTTGGATATTCATCCACATCTAAATCATATAGGATTTACATTTCATAACTTAACATTGTTGAAGAAACCCCTAATGTTTCTTTTGATGAATCCATTTTTACAACTGTAAAAGGATCATCTTGGTTATTTGATATAGATACATTAACAGAGTCATTTAACACTGGATATTTAATCAATGCAGGTTCTGCTGATACATGCTATCCTTTTGTTCCTCCAAGTTTGAATGAACCGTCACTATCAGCTGATCCTCTAAGGCCACAACCTTCAAATATCCTGCAGTAAGAATCAAATAATCTGACAAGTCAGCAGAATGAAGATACATCCGGAAAAGCAAATCTTTCATCCACAGTTCATGAACATACATCCGCAGATGATCATCCTTCATCCGTAGATGTAAATAATGCTTCAACCGATGCTCTTAGGGTTGGAGAGGATGTTTTGAATCAACAAAACTTGTCAGCAGATCAACAAACTCAATCCTTTAATATTGCTGTAACTCCTACGGAAGAACAAAACGCCTCCGTAGAAATTCCTACGAAAGAATACCATGATGCAGCTGAAGTTCAAGCCGATCCTGTTGAACCTGAAGAACACTTTGACTACTTCATAGACTCAACATCACAGCTGAATCCCTCTACTGCAATGGATTTGACGAATTTAGAATCAACCATCCCAGTTGATACTATTTCAACAACCAGAATTCATAAGTCTCATCCATCAGATAATATCATAGGAGACCTGAATGCAAGAACTACCAGAAGCAAAGGGGTAATGACAAACATTTGCTTGTTCACTTGCTTCTTATCTCAAGTTGTTCCTGCAAACATAACAGCTGCTCTAAAGGATAATATCTGGATTAAAGCTATGCAAGAAAAACTACAACAATTCAGAAAACAAAAGGTCTGGAATCTTGTAGACTTACCTGAAGGTCAGTATCCAATTGGAACAAGGTGGCTATTCAAAAACAAGCTGGATGACAGAGGTATAATTGTGAGAAACAAAGCTAGACTGATTGCTCAAGGATATACTCAAGAAGAAGGAATAGGCTATGATGAAGTCTTTGCTCCAGTTGCAAGAATTGAAGCAATCAAGGTCTTTCTAGCTTATGCTTCATTCAAGAAGTTCACTATGTATCAAATGGATGTCAAGTGTGCTTTTCTTTATGGAAAAATTGATAAAGAAGTCTATGTGGCTCAACCCCTGGCTTTGAGGATCCAGACTACCTATATAGAGTCTACAAGTTAGACAAAGCTTTGTATGGACTTCATCAGGCACCAAGAAAGTGGTATGAAACATTATTATCTTTCTTACTGAAGCATGACTACAAAAGAGGGACTATTGATCAGACTCTCTTTCTCAAACAAAAACATCAAGACCTTTTGGTGGTTCAAATATATGTAGATGACATCATATTTGGATCTACCAACAAGAAACTTTGTCAGAGTTTTGAAGAGTTAATGAAATCTGAGTTTTAGATGAGCTCCATGGGAGAATTGACCTTCTTCCTTGGCTTACAAGTTCATCAGAAAACAGATGGAATTTTTATCAATCAAGAAAAGTACATACATTAGATTTTGAAAAAGTACAATCTTGCTGATACATCTTCATGCAAAACACCTGCTTCAATAATAGATAAGATTGTGCGTGACCCTGCTAGAAAGTCTGTTGATCAGAGATTGTATAGACTTATTATCGGATCCTTAATGTATTTGACTGCCAGTAGGACTGACATAATGTTTGCTGTGTGTGTTTGTCCTATGTACCTATCTGATCCAAAGGAGTCTCATCTGAATGCTGTCAAGAGAATTTTAAGATATCTGAAAGGAAAACTAGCTCTAGGACTGTGGCATCTAAAAGATGGAGACTTCAGTCTTTACTCATACTCAGATAGTGATTTTAGAGGATGCAACAACAACAGAAAATCCACAACTGGTGGATGTCAATTTCTAGGACCAAGGCTTGTTTCATAGCAGTGCAAGAAGCAAACCAATGTGTATGTATCCACAGCTGAGGCTGAGTACATAGCTGCTTTAGCTGGTTGCTCTCAAGTACTTTGGTTGCAAAACCAATTACTTGATTATGGTTACAATTTCCTTCAAATACCAATTCATATTGATAATTCAGCTGCTATGTTTATAACTGCTAACCAAGTTCAACATAGCAAAACAAAGCATATTGATATCAGATATCATTTTCTGAGGGATTGCTCAGAAAAAGGGTTGATCAAGCTAATCAAAGTGGACACAACAAATCAGCTTGCTGATTTATTCACTAAAGCCTTTGATTCAGTTATATTTAACTTTCTAATTGAGTCTTTGGGTATGATGAACTTAGATTAATTTTCATCAACAAATAAAAGCATGTGATTGTCCTTGTACATATAGATTATTAATAAAATAAAAAAATAACTAAATAAAAATAAAAAATATATATCCTTTTATTTTTGTGTTTGTTTCTGTATGACATGTGTATGGGAAATAATAGTACACTATGCCTTGGCTTACTTCATCAGCATCATTAAACTTCAAACTGATTTAAAACATTTTGATATGTGAGTAGGTTCATCTTGAGTGGAAACTACACTAAGAGCGTGCCAAACAAAATGAAAAAGGTGACTGTCTGTGGGAACTCCATTTTGAGGATCAAGCAAGTAAGTCTTATCCAGATGTGATCAAATCACTCATCCAAGCACACGATGTAAAACACTTTATAACCTTCTATCTTTGCAAAATCATATTCCCTCTGTTTTGTGTGAACAAAGACCTGGGTATATGATTAAAGAGTATGATCTTCATTCTCCCTCTGTTTTGTGTAAACAAAGACCTGGAATAAAAGCACCTTTGTTTTATGAAAGTAAAGACCTGGTGACTTTATGAGGATCATATCTCAGCTCTCAAAAGAATCCTTTATGATCAACTCTATATTATCTTAAAGAGCTTAAACATCAAAGCATTAATGAGTCTGTAATTCTGTCTCAAGATAGAACTTATAACTTAATGTACATAGTTTCAAAGTGTGAAAAAGTGATGATTTGCTTCACTAACGGAGGACAAACTCTAATGAGAATTGAATGTGGAGCACATGTCAGTTACTTGTTAACAAATTTCAAAACATGATAAATAGCATGCCTAGTTGACACATTGCTCTTGTATGAATTTTAGTGGATCTGTATACTTGCAATTAGGTGTTATATCAGATCATATCTCATCCAAATAATTAGTGATAGTATGATCCCATTATATATATGCATGCTTGTACTGTCTAAGTCTGTTTGTTTGATTTTAATTATTACCTTATTACATCACTTTTGGATTGTCATATGTCTTTCATGCCATTCTTCTTCATAAATTTATGATAAATGCTAAATCTTATCATTAAGCACAAATTTAGGGGGATTAGTTTAGGCATGAAAATCCATAAAAAGTTGATTTTTATCAACACATCTTTGAAGGAATTGGAACTTGAGTACTAACTTGGATGCATGATATAGGAAGTTTTCTTGTACTCAATTGCCATGCAAACAAAGTCAACAAGGTCCAACATCAATAAATGATTCTATCACTTGATAGGAATCATACATTTAAAGTTTTAATGAAACTTTAATATCCGCAGAAGTTTCAGTACAATTTCTGCATCCGGAGAAGTAACAGTGAAATTTTAGCATCAACAGAAGGAACAGTAAAAAGTAAAAAATGTGACATTTTGCATAACCGTAGAGTTGGTAAACTACGGTTATGCAAATGACTTTGAAAGCATACGATGTTCATAGAATAGTAATCTATGAATGAATAAGATGTAAATAAACAGTGATGCTGCATTAATTTTTAATTAAGGCATCCGCAGATATTATGGTATCCGCAGATGTTATGATTCCGGAGATGTTCTGCGGAAGCTGTGAAACATCCGGGATAAATAATGGAAGGATAAAAAGGAAGTGGGACCCTCAGGATTGATAAATGAAATTAATGTGTCTGCTTATAAATGAGGTTTTGAATTTAAGAATTCATTAATCATTTTTCAGAGCACTTTTCACTTTTTGACCTAGAAAAACGCTCTTCCTTTTCCCCCTTCCATAAAAATTCAAACCTGCAAACTTAAAACCTCAAAATAAACATGTAATCTTGATCACAGACTCTTGTTTTGAAGGTAAATCATGTCATAATCATCAATAATGAACTGTTTGATTTATGATTATCGTTAACACTGTTCGTATTCATGTTTGTTCCACTGACACTAACATACTCCTCATTGTTCTTATGTACAGATGATGAATAGTTTTGCGAAAGATCACAACACGTGCACATTCCTAAATGCTGATGATCCTGCATCAGAAGGATGTCGAGATATCATCGGATATCTTCGACGGTCCAGGCTTTTCTATGCCCTGATGGCAGAGCCTGTGATTCATCAAGCTCATATAGTGGATTTCTGGAACTCAGCGCAAATAGAGCAAGATGGAGAAGATGGGGTGATTGTTGCTGAAGTCCAATCTGAAAGAATAAGGATCAATGAACAAACAATCTGAAGATCACTTGAGCTGGGAGAACGAGAGGTGGGTCACCCAGATGTGTTCAAAAATAACTACATAGAGAAGGTATTCTACCTTGTAAGGGACAAAATATTTGGATTACAATATCGTTGTTGGTCGCGCGAAACAAAGTCGCGAGAGGCTGCATGAATGCATGCGAAAGACGAACAAATCGCATGTGTGCGATTTGTTGATGCGAGAATCGTACGCGATAATCTGCTCCTCGCGCGACAATTGAAGGAAAGAATTGCATGCGAAAATGAATAATTCACATGCATGCGAAAATATTGAAAATGAAAGTGGCTTGCGAAAATTGCAGATGCATGCTATAGTGGAATACACGTGGAAATTGAAGCATGATGTCGCATGCTAAAGCATGCAATGCGAAATGTTCATTAGTGGATCTGACACATGCGAAAGTGGAATGTTTTTGGAAGCATGCGACAACTAATTTGTAATATATATATGTGCATGTGTGCACATTAATGAGTGTGCATATTATTTCCAATTAACTGAGAGTGCATGTTTAGTTTGTATTTTCGCTCATGTTCAGCAGATCACATGTGTGTGATTTCCACCTTCGGGTGAGATCGATCTAGTATCGATTTTCATTGTAATCATTCGACAATATACGTTTGATTTACAATGATTTTGTGCTGAATGTTGTGTTTTCTCGGTTGATACAATTTAAACCGCGCACCCGTCTTCGCGTATTATCAAGTGCAACAATCAAACGAAGTGAGATCGATCGATTTTAAGGACTTTACATACCTGATGGTCTATGATGGTGATTTTGATAAAGGAGAAATCAAGAAGGGGAGACCGTGCAAGCCTTACCGATTCCTATGCCACACTTATCTTAAGTGTATCTCTAACAGGAAGTTCGGATTAGATAGGTTCTCAAGGCACATCTCTTCAGGTATCATAGGGATCTTTAAGGGAAGGACTTACAACTACTCGAAGTACATCTTCAATTGTCTATGTGACCAAGTTAGAGTGCAGAAGACTGACAAGATGTATATGTTTCCTAGATTCCTACAACTAGTTATAAATGTTGAACTCCCTGGGATAGCAAGAGCTGGAGATGTGTTTGTGCAAGCTCATTTAAGTAGGTCTGTGCTGAATAAGATTAGTGGTAAATACCAAGGGGAGGATATGCCCATGTTTACACATGTAGTGGATGCACATGCTGACATACCACAAGAATTGGTGTGGGTAGATCAGCAAGGAGAGTCATCTGGAGACTCTACACAAGCCGCACACTCACCATATCGACATCCCCTTTCCAACATCAATCATCAGCCAGTGTGAACATTGAACCCATCTCACCTATTCAACATCATCATTCCCCATAACAACTATCATCATCCACCCAAAACACCCAGCCCATCTCACCCGTACCACAAGAATCCTCAGCACATACACTTTCAACCATACAAATCACTCAACCAATCTCTCCAATTCAAACTCAATCTCCTCTTCATCCACTCCCTGATACACCAAAACAACAGACACCTGAGAGTGCTAATACTGAGCCTGTACACATTACTTAATCTTAGAACTCAGTGCACTCTGGTAAGACTGAGTTAATGTCACAAGCAAGCACCATTCCACTCTCTGTCTCCACCTCTAAAAACCAAGGGTTGTCTGATAATACTGAACTGATATCTCCAATCACTAATCCTCAACACATATCAAAGCAACAATTACTAGAGCCTGTTGATCAAACGGTTGAGACCTCCTCAAGTTCAGCAAGTGCTGCACCCACTGAGGTGAATGATGATCAAATTGCTGCTGAACCAATAGAAGAAGAAGAATAAGACAATTTTGTTGATGTTGTTGCTTATCATGAGGATGATCTGATTGACAAAGACATACCTGTGAGCAAGAGTTATCTGGTGGCTGAGTACAATAAATTGGTACTCAAATCAAATAAAAGAAAACAAAGAATTCAAGAGCTGAAAGGGATCATCAAAGAGAAGGATGAAGAACTAATAAAGCAAGAAGCTAGACTGAAAAGGCTTAGACATGATGCACAAAGTAACAATGAAGTGATTGATGCTCTGCTTCAACATGAACAAGAATTGCAAGAATGTGTAAAACATGAGAAGAATGAAAAAGAAAAGCTGATCTCTAAAGTGGAGCAAATCACTAATGATGTGTCTGCAAAAACTGAGCTAATAAAGCTGAAAGATCAAGAGATTGAGATGCTAAAGATGAAGATATATGAATTGGAATCAAAGGATGCCCTATCTATCAAACAATCAAAACAATCTTCTGATGATTCAAAGCACTTAATTCAGTATTCACGGAAGAGAAAGTACTTGGGTGCTACTCAAAAGAAGGTGATTATTGTAGAAGATTCTCCTGAGAAGTCAAAGCCCACATCTCCTGAACACGCTCATTCAGTAGATTTATCTATTATGAAGACAATATCTTATGAGGAGAATGATAGTGATGATGAATGGAATGAGCTGACAAAGATGGACTCACGAATAGACCATAAAGACTCAAAGGCTGATGATCTTCTAACAACTAAAGACATTATGGAAGAGAGGCATGAGTCAACCATGTTTATGACACTCATAAACCATGGTTTCCCTTATGATATGGTTGAAAGGTTGAACATGACTGAGATGAAAAACCTGCTGAAAGAATTTGAGCTTGCAAGTTTCATTATTCCTAACTGCGATTAAGAAGCATTCAGCACCTTTTAAATCAATCCAAAAGATAAAGAAAGACTTAGGCCATTGTGACACAGCTAAGCTAAACAAATACAACATGACATGCTGGTTACAAGGTCATACCTACAAGCCACATGAGTTAAAGGGAAGATCAGTTGGTGAACTGAGGAGAATGATAGAGCATGTTATGAAAGTTGAGCTTGATACAGGAGTCAGATTCAGAACTGAAGCTCCTAACCCTGCTATTGAGCACCACAACAAGATGACTGCTGATCCTGTGGTAGTTGAAAGCAAAGACCAGCACATGGGAAAAGACAAACTGGTCAGAGAACCAAGAGTAGTTATCCCTGGAAAAGTATGGCCTCTGGGTACAATAGTTAGAGAGATTACAGAGCAAAAGTCCACCTTGATACAACTGATAGACAACCTCACAACTCCCAGCTCTGTTGAAGAAAACAAGATTATGGCCTGGAAATATGATCCAGACTAGGATTGTGCCATTATTAAAAGAACATCTGGAAGAATTGAATACTTCCATGATGTATTTTCTATGGTGTGCCTGCCGGAGAATAACATCAAAGATCTACAAAGCCTCATTATCTGCAATTACCCAATTCACCCAGGAGGAAGAGACTTCTCAAGTATAGTGGGCAAACGTAAAACAAAATTTAAGGATAATGTGCTTGTAGAAGCCAAAAGAGAAGATGCAGAGCACAGAAAGAGAATCAAGGGCCTTAAAAGATACAGTTCCAATGTCTCAGACTAAATAGATAATGAATTCCTGAAGAGGGTTGGATATAATAGCAGGAAATCAGTAGCAATCAAGTGCATTGAAGGGACTCAATACACATACCCTATAACTGAATGGGGTTATGTTGAGAAAACAAAAGAGCTTATGCTGCTGAGAAATGCAGAAAACAAAAGGGCTGATCGGATAAGGATCTTTGACCCAGTGGAAATCAAGCTACTTCACCCCAGCTACACCTCTTACCTGCATGACAAATTCTTTCTAGAGTTGGGTGATGAAAAAGCATAGAATGATTTTTTCCTGCATATCCATGTCATTCAAGTAATTAATAAACTACATGCTAAAGCATACAAAAGAAGAAGACACAATGCTGGACTGCTAAAGGGAACAACTTTTAATGAAGTAACAGAACTCAGAATCTCATAGCAAGATGAGCTAGAAGTGGTGAATAACAAAAAAGTGTTAGACACACTCACTGCTAAGGAAGATGTTCTGGGACTAAGCTATGAAACTCTGAAGAAGATCAGTAAGATGAAGATCAACTACAAATATGTTGGTCAGAAGATTGTTGTGTCTTACTTTTATGACAAAATAATTGCCAGAGTCAAGGAGCTTTCAGTTTTGAAGAAATGATGACAAGTATCTAAGCCTAAGGGGGAGTATTGTTAGATCTAGACTAATAGGTCTAGATCAAATTGTATAGGCTTTCAATTTTTGTAATAAATGATTGTAAATGATTATAAGTATATATGTATATGCATTGAGTATATAGGTTAACCCATATAATATATGTGTTGCTTTTTGTATGATGACAGAGAAACAATATACTTGGAGAATTCATGTAATTGGTAAAGTGTAAGAAACATCTACAGATGAACAGTTTTGTTAATCCGTAGATATAATTCTTACAAGTTTCCTACGGAAGAACAAGAACTCCTGCGGAAGACAAGTTTCCTACGGAAGAACAAGAACTCCTGTAGAAGACAAGTTTCCTACGGAAGAACAAGAACTCCTACGGAAGACAAGTTTCCTACGGAAGACGAAGACGTATGAAATTGTCAAAATTCAACAAGTCAACAAGTCAACATCAATTTCAAATCCCAAGAGATCCGGTGTTTCCTTAACTGACTCAAAGATGTCTATAAATATGAGTTCTAGGTTTCACATCTAGAGAACATAATTTTAGAAATATTACGGTTGTCGATTATCACATAATTGTGCAACACTAGCCGCCGTCACATCAACAACATCAATTTGATTGAAGAAATCATTGTTCATAGTTTTATAATTATTCTTTTATAATTATTACTTAATATTAATAAAATACATTTGAATCAATTATTGTGTTCGTATTTACTGTGTCTTTGTGATTGTGTTCTTCAATTAACAATTAACACAATTAAACAACAATTAATGATATTAGTCCAGGAGCTCTTGAATCAATCAAATAACATGAAGATTTGGATCAAACACATAAAATAAGATGAACAATGAAGAACATCTCAAGAACAATTCAAAACCCTTGATTGATCCAAAAATGTGATTACAAAAAATCTGAAAATGGAAACCCTAATCACTTAGCTCATTCAAGCTCTCAACCCTAATTGCCATACTTTACTATATATAGTAAATGACAATTTACTAATGA
>BJCO01745242.1:0-15553 GCA_018326465.1 Flaveria floridana | reverse complement strand
TTGTAGTATAGATGTTTGGTTAGAGGTTTCCAGCTGGTATCAAAGTATATCCGGCTGTAGGTAGTATTATATATATCTTCTCCTTGTAACTCATTAAGTACCGATTTGAGTCCAAGAGTCTTGTAATCCTTTGAGTTGAGAAGCAATATATAAAAGTACCTTGAAAATTTACATCTTGTGTTTATTTACTGCTTGTTACTTGTTATATTGTGATCAACTCTTTGTAGACTCTTGCTGAGTGTCGCTCAAGGTGAGTTTGAGAGAAAACCTCTCGTTGAGTGACTAATACACGATCCTGCAATGGATTTGCAAGAAACATCTCCCTCAGGAGAAGTTTCATGCTTTCTACCTAAGGCAAATAGTGATGAGTCTTTCCTCTGGCATAAAAGAATGTGCCATGTAAACTTTAAAAACATGAATAAATTAATTAAGAATGATTTGGTAATTGGAATACCAAAGAAAGAGTTTACAAGTGATGACCACTCTGTTGCATGCTTGAAGGGGAAACAACACAAGGTATCTCACAAGCCAAAGGAAAGAAATTCCGTCACTAATCCCCTACACTTATTACATATGGATCTCTTTGGCTTCACCAGTGTAATGAGTCTAGGAAGAACCTCTTATTGTTTGGTGATCATAGATGACTTTACAAGATTCACTTGGGTCTTCTTTCTTAGAACTAAGGATAAGACCCCTGAGATTCTAAAGAATTTCATCTTAAAAATTGAGAATCAATGTGATCATAAGGTCAAAACCATAAGATGTGATCAAGGAACTGAATTTAAGAACCAAATCCTTGATACATTTTGTGATGAAAAAGGTATTACAAGACAGTATAGAGCTCCCAGGACTCCTCAGCAAAATGGTGTTGTTGAGAGAAGAAACAGGACACTAATTGAAGCTGCAAGAACTATGTTGTCTGACTCTAAGTTGCCCATCACCTTCTGGGCAGAGGCAGTGAACACTGCTTGCTATGTGCAAAATGAAGTTTTAGTAGTTAAAACACATAGTAAGACTCCTTATGAACTTTGGCACAAGAGGAAACCTTTCATTGGGTTTCTCAGGTCATTTGGATGTCCTTGTACCATCTTGAATATCAAAGATCAAATTGCCAAGTTTGCTAAGAAATCAGATGATGGACACTTCATTGGATACTCTTCTCAAGCTAAAGCTTATAGAGTATACAATCTCAGAACTAGAGTAGTTGAGAAGTCAGCCAATGTGACTTTCAATGAGCACACTCCCAGTGTGAAAGGTACTGGTCCAGATTGGCTATTTGATCTTGATTTAGTTACCAACTGTTTTAATAAATCTTGTGAGCATGTTTTAGAGTCCACATATATATTACCTATAGGAGATCCTGATCCAAGATTTGAGCTAAGAAGACCTTCAAGCTACACATCTTCAGCTCTAGTGGTAACTAATCCTACAAATGAAGTTTCTACCAGCACATCAATGACAAATCCTGCTTATACCTCTGGGGTGCCTTCAAATTCCAGCTTAGAGGTGCAAAACTTAGATGAAGGAGCTTCAAATGATGGAGAGAATGGTGGTGGTGAAAGTGATCAGGAATTTCTTGATGCTGATAACCACTCCATTGAAGAAAATCTTAATGATGTCATACACTCATTGGATCAAGTCAATCTTGATAAGTATGCTAATTTGGAGGGTGAATCCTTATTACCAGATTAGAATTTCTCTAATTTAGATCTGTCTAAGCAACTTACTGTGATCCCTCACCTAAGGATCCACAAGTGTCACCCCTCCACAAACATCATTGGAAAAGTAGATTCAAGGGAAAGAACAAGAGGACAAACCCATGATGCAAATGTTTGTCTTCACTCTTGTTTCTTGTCCAAGATAGAGCCAAAGAAGATTGATGAGGCTCTAAAGGATGGAAGTTGGGTTGAAGCTATGCAAGAGGAGTTGTTTCAATTCAAAAGGCAAAAGGTTTGGAACCTATGTCCTCTTCCTTAAGGGAAGACTACCATAGGAACCAAATAGGTGTTCAGGAATAAGAAGGATGATAGAGGACTTGTCATCAAGAACAAGGCAAGACTAGTCATTCAAGGGTATACTCAAGAAGAAGGAATTGACTACACAAATGTTTTTGCTCCTGTAGCAAGACTTGAAGCTGTCAGGATATTCCTAGCTTTTGCTGCATCCAAGAACTTCAAGGTCTACCAACTTGATGTCAAGTGTGCTTTTTTCTAAGGGGTGATTGATGAAGAGGTGTATGTCAGACAACCACCTAGGATTGCAGATCCTGATCATCCTAATTATGTCTGCAGACTTGATAAAGCTCTTTATGGGCTGCACCAAGCACCAAGGAAGTGGTATGAGACTCTATCTTAGTATCTCTATCAGTATGGCTACAAAAGGGGTACTATTGATGGAACTCTCTTCATCAAAGGAATAGGAGATGACATAATGCTAGTTCAAGTATATGTAGATGACATTATCTTTGGGTCAACTAATCCAAAGCTCTGCAAAGAATTTGAGAAGCTGATGAAGGACATATTTGAAATGAGTGCCATGGAGGAACTCAATTTCTTTCTAGGAATTCAAGTGAAGCAAGTTGATAATGGTATCTTCATAAGTAAGTCAAAGTATGTACAAGACATACTTAAAAGATTCAACATGACTGATTGTAAGGTTGCTAAGACACCCATAGCCAGAAATCACTCATTTGGACCTGATCTTAAAGGGGAGTGTGTTGATGAGTATCTCTATTGGGCAATGATTGGGTCTCTTATGTATCTCACAACTAGTAGGCCTGATATCATGTTTTCTACATGCATTTGTGCAAGATATCAAGCCAACCCCAAGACGTCACACCTAATCACTGTCAAAAGAATTTTAAGATATCTTAAAGGTGCTCCATCACTTGGCCTTTGTATCCAAAGAATTCTGACTTCAATCTGTATGCTTATACAAATAGTGATTATGGTGGCTGCAACATGACTGCAAAATCTACATCAGGGGGATGTCAATTTCTTGGGTGGAAAGATAGTCTCTTGGTAATGTATGAAAAAATCCTATGTGTCTGCATCAACTGCTGAGGCTGAATACATTGTTGCCGCAAGCTACTGTGCTCAAGTGCTTTGGATTCAAAATAAGATGCTGGACTATGTATTCAACTTAAAGGAGACTCCCATCCATATAGACAACAACAGTGCTATCTCAATCACAGAAAATACTGTGCAGCACTCAAGGACAAAGCACATCAATATCAGGTATCATTTGATTAGAGATAACTTTGAAAAGGGATTAATCAAACTAGTCAAAGTTAACACAAATAAACAAGGAAAAAGCACATCAATATCAGGTATCATTTGATTAGAGATAACTTTGAAAAGATATTAATCAAACTAGTCAAAGTTAACACAAATAAATAATATGCTGATCTGTTCACCAAAGCTTTTGATGAACAAAGATTTAAATATATTGTATCAGCTATTGGGATTATTAACTTTGAATAGCTTTTCTTAAAACTTAATCATATTATTTCTAAAACCTATGTGTTCTAAGTTGTCTATTTTATCACCTTCATAAGCCCTTGTTCTCTTTGGAAGAAAAAACATTTTTGAAAGATATTCCTTAGATTTTTGGAAAATTTCGATCTCTTTGCCCTTTGGAAGATTTAAAATTACCTTTGGAAGAAACTTATGTCTTAGCAAACAAATATCTACTTCAGTAGTTTTACCTTCGGAAGAAATTTCTGAAATATCTTCCAAAGCTTAAAATCAACTTAAGTACTTTTATGTTTTAAAAGAACAATTTTCTTCCAAAAGTAATTTACCTTTGGAAGTTTTCATTCATCTTAGAATAATAACTCTGAGTTTTAAATCTCTTCCAAAGCAAAATTCTATAAAAAATCTTTGAAATATCTTCCGAAGACAATTTGCCTTCAGAATTGGGACCGACTTCTGGATTTCAAAGTTTATCCTCTTTCATTAAGTTTGTTTCAAATCCTTTTCACATAAATACCCAACGGTTCCCCCCTCTTTGACTATCTTCTTCATTTGTACTATTCCTTAAACCTAAATTCTCCCAAACCATCTTTGTCCTTCACCCTTATGCTTCTCAAAATGGCTAATCTAAACCGCAGAAACAACCCTGATTTCTCCATGCAACTTCACAGGCAACACAACCAGGTTGCTCTGTTGAACTCTGAGAAAGATGATAGTTTCTCAGAGGTTTGCCGTTTTCTAGCTATATCCAACTACTTCACCTCCCTAACCATTGATCCTACTCTCGATGAGGATCATTTGCTTGAATTTTGGAAGACCTGCCAAGAGGTCATCATGAATGGGGAGAAGGCACTGTCTGCCACAGTGCAAGGAACGACAATCTTCATCACTCCGGCCATCATCAACACTCATCTTCAGCTGGATGATAAAGAAGGTGAGTTGTCCTTCCGAAAGGAAGTTGTTAGTCATTCCTTTGAGCAGATGGGCTATGAGGGAGATTTATCTGTAAAGACCTTCAGGAAAGGGAAGGTCTCATCCCAATAGAAATACCTGCTCCATGTGGTTATTCACAGCTTGTCAAACAAGCATGGAGGGTGGGACCAGATTCCTGAGGATCTCTCCTTTATAGTGCATGGAATGGTTCAAGGGGTCAAGTTCAGGTACTCTCAGTTTGTTTATACAAATTTTCTTGCTAACTTGGACTTCTTAGAGTATTACATGTTTCCTATATATGTTCAATACATTCTTAGCTATGAACTAGGCTCACGGTTGAGGGAAACATGTAATATTCTTAAAGTGGGACAGATGAAGCCCGACATCTTTAAAATTATGAAGAAGCCAACTGTAGGCTTCTCTGGGGTAGAAACAGTCCTTGTCCCCAAAATGTTAGAGCTCATTACTCAAGGTGACAACTTAGCAACACAAGCTAGTGTTGAACCCACACCTTCTACTTTCCTACTATCAAAAAGACCCCCACAAATCACCCTCACATACCAAAGAAAATCCAAAGGAACTCCTACTCAAGCTATTGAGTTTGTGCAGGCACCCATACACTTACCCATACAGGAGGAAGTGGATACTAGAGCTCTCACTTCCCCTGAGGAGCAAACCACTCCCTTCTCTTCAAGAATCAGTGCTGAGGTTCCTCATGCTCAACCTGATGAGCTCACAAGCCCACCTGCCTTAAGCCTTCACTCTGAGTCTTAATACTCAAGTGAACAACCTTCAGGGGACAGTTACCATCCATAGCCTTTAGACTTAAACCACCCCATTCCCAACCTTGAATTCTATACTGATGAAGACTTAGGTTTTAGTGAGTACCGTGAGTCTCTCTACTCTTACCCTAATCAAAGAGAGATGATTGCTCCTGAATCCCCTATGTCTAACCCACATCAGTCACCCATTATTAAGGTGGATCTTTCTGAACCTGTTCAGGAGGTCCATATGGAAGAGGCTCTCACTTCTGTAAGTGACTACATCATTAAGACCTTAACCATGGCAACTCATCCCATTGACACTTCAACTGAAGTTGTCAATGAGTAGGGGAAATCCAGCAGCCAAGAACTCCATGCTGGTGGTGAGAGAGAAGACTCTGGTCTATTTCTCTCATCCCCCATGATTCTTAGATGCAGATGAGGAGAATCTGAGGCTAAAGGTGAAAAAATTATCAAAAACATGCACCTATTTAGTCTCTAAGGTTAGTCACCTTGAATCTCAGGTGACTACCCTGCATAATAGGGTCAATGATCAGTAACTTGAGATATCCTATCTTAGGGAAAAACAAGCTGAAAGACCGTTAAGAAGAGCTCAACCAAGAACACAAGAACCTGTGAATGTGATTGACTTAACTCCTAGCTCACCTATGCAAGAGGGTGATGCTACCAAAAAGGGGGAGAAAGTCATTACAGTCACATAACCTGGGAGTTCTTCAGGGAGTATGGACATTGAGGACTCACCATCCTCACTTGCAATTGTGCATACTTAATAACTTCCTCAAATTCACATTGATGTGGACTTTATAGACTCCTTTATTCAGAGTCTCTTTGAGGAAGTCATTCCAAGGGCTATGTCATCTCCACCCCAAGGAACTTCAAACTACATCACTGGGTGGAGATATGATGCTGATAGAAGAGCCCCTATTCTTCAAAGAGTTCAAAGGCAGCAAGAGGTATTCAACTTTCAGACCTTGAAATACTATGAAGGTCTTGACCTGATCAACATGCCACTTGTCAACCCAAGTCAATCTAGATTAGCTGACATGCTAGCACAAAAGATTCAAGACAAAATTACTGAAGAGTTTAGTCTAAGAAGGAGACAAAGGCAATTAGGTAATATCATTGGTCAACTGGATGTTGAGGCAGACCCTATGATTAGCTTCAAAGGGAAAACCTTGATTGAAGTCCCAGTGATAGAGCCTGAGTGCCTTGTCACACGAACAACTACTTTAGCAATTCATTCCCTCGGTGAAAGACCTACTTGTGAAGGTGTATCACAACCTCTCTCTGGCCATAGCTTGGATGCTACACCAAGCAATGAAGGCCAAAGCTCTCTCCACCCGGTGTCACAAAGGTCTGTGGGTGACAAAGGGAAAAGGATTCTAACTCCTGAGGAGATTAAGGAGGAGAGAAAGAGGAAGAGGAAGCTAAGGGGAGAAAGTTCCTCTGGGTCTTCAGGATTCATGCAAGCTGCAATCAGGGCTGCCCCCAGACTAAACACTCAAGATGATGAGTTGAGGGCAGTCAGGATTACTTACCTGCAGACCAGGAACTATGACATTGATGAGATCATATCTCTCCCCTTAGAGGAACTTAATGAACTGTGTGACATGGAAATGTCAAGAGAGAGGAAGGAAGCAGAGGATGCAAGGATACTTCTCCAAATCAAAGAGGAGAAGAGACAGAAAAGATTATACAAGCATGTTCTCACTCTCTCCCCAGTTCAAGAAAGCCCTGTACAAGAGACTGTGGTAGCTACACAAGAACCTCAGATAGACAAAGAAACAGATAGGCAAAATACGATCAACTATATGAGTGCCACAGGTTTCTACCAGGCATCTACACTTCTTCCTTTGTCCTTTGAGTACATTAAGTTTGAATATCTCAAACAGCTTGAACTTCAAGTACTCAAAGAACAAAAGGCAATAAAGAGAAAGATGAGGGAAGAGGCTGCAAAGTCAAGAGCTGTCATCCAAAAGAGTATGAAGAAGTCTGCTGACAGACAAAAGATGATGAGTTTCTTGAAGCTGTATGGATTCTCCGGAAAGAGACTTGGCCCTATGTCTCTATCCATAATGGATGAGCACATCAGGGTAATCAAGCTCCTCCTGAAGTAGAGGTTAAGGTTGAACAACCTAAGACAACACAACCCGGGCCTCCTGCTGAGTCTCAGCAAGCTTCATCTTCTGATCTACAGCAGGGTCAAACTCCCTTTCCTTCTGAACCTGTGAGGGAGGAACACCTAACTGAGAAAGACAAGACTGATCAACAAGGTACTGCAGACTAGTCTTCTCAGTTAAAGTCCTTAAAGAGGAAGAAGAAGATGGCTTCTAAACCATAGTCAAAGAAGAAGAAGTCTAAATCATCCACCTCTATACCTCAGGATGACTCAAATCAACCTGAGGAAGGGCATGAAGAGGCAACCCAATCAACTCAAATCCAAGTGGTTCCTCTTGCATATGAGAGACCCATCTTATCCTGGACCTTCACAACTAATCTAGAAAGATGGCATGTGATTAGAGATCAAGGTGGTGAAGATATCTACAGATGGCAAGACCTAAACCTACCTCTGCATGATCTCTTTGAGATGAGAATATACTATGAGAGTCTGAGTGATCCTAACCATCTAATGAAGAAGGGCATGGTCATCATCATGATGAGGACTGTCAACCCCTAAAGATCTTCAAATGTTTTGGTAGCATCAGCCTAGGGGGAGTTTATAAGGATCTCTATAAGTCTGATGCGGCCAAAACATCCAAAGTCTCTCTGCATGAATGCACTAAAGAACTAAAGTAGAAATGCTTCGGAAGTTTTACACCTTGCACTAGAAAACTATTCTAAGTGTAAAATCTTCCAAAGCCAAGACCAACATCTTTTGAATCCAAAAGTGAAGTCTTCCGAAGCTTTAGAGATAAAGTCTTCCGAAACCAAAGAATGAAGGCAGATTTCTTCCGAAGACTTTTATGTACATGCTTTTATCTGATGTACTTTACCATAAAGCTGGACCACCTTTCTGCTGCAACTCTGTTCAGTCACCAACTTATATGAGTTGGTGAAAAGGTCCATGCTTTTAGTAACTGTACATTAAAGTCTGGGGTCTGAGCTTTCTACTTTATGTACTTTTATCCTTTTTATAATATATTAGGATGTGAGCTATGGCATGTCATAGTCACTAGTTAAAAGGCAATCTGCCTTTTGACTCTTCATTTGATTTTGTTGTCTAGTCTTATGTATCCAGCTGGCCTTCAAAGTATGGCCGGCTGTAGGATATAGTATAAAGTATCTCAAGTACTTGTAACTTTGAATCTATGCTTTGTAACATCTTGTAAAAGAACTTGAGAAGCAATATACATCATTCTTGAAAAACCATATACTTGTGTTGTTAGCTATCTTGTTCTGTCTTATTTTTACTTATGTTCTTAGCATCTTTCATATAAGTTACCAGTTCCCTATTTGATTTGTTAAATGTTCTAAAGAACTCTCCTCAATTGTGTTGTTGTATTGTAAGTGCATACCCTTCTAAGGCCCTGCAGATTAGCATGTAAGCTATGGCATATCACAGTCACTAGTCAAAAGACAATCTCCCTTTCTAATCAAAAGGAAATCTGTCTTTTGACTTTACACTTATCTTGTTATCTAGATTAGTGTTCCAGCTGGCCTCTAAAGTATGGTTGGCTGTAGGATGTTATATAAAGTAGCTCAGGTAATAGTCCTTAGGACTAAGCCTTTTAACATTTGTAAAACACTTGAGAGCCATATACATCATTCTTGAAAACCATATACTTGTGTTCTGCTAGTGTTCTTTACATTTGTTCTTTGTTTTATTTAGCCGGTTCCGTATTTAATATGTTAAGTGTTCAAATCTCTCTAATCTTGTGAAACTGTTGCATTGCTCCCCAACAACGGTCCTGCAATTGGTATTAGATATTTTTAGGCTCTTGATTGTAAGATCTCACCATCTTAAATCCCTTCAGTTTGACAAAACACTTACCAACTCCAATGGGAACTCTTACTAAGTCCGACATGGAAACTGGTACCATAATAAGTCTCGACTGATCACTCATGATGACTTTGATACGTGGTTCCAAAGAATGGAAGGCTTTATCAAGTCTCAAGATGGCAGGATGTGGAGATCTATTGTCTTAAGACCTCACATCCCAAGCACATCTTCAGCCACTACTGGAGGTGGGATGATTCCAAAGAAAGTGGCTGATTATTCTGAGGAAGATTAGAAGAAGATTGATATAGATTAGAAGACCATAACCCCTCTCAAACTGCTTTTCCTAACACTATATACAAAGGCTTCAAGAAGTGCAAAACTGCTAAGCAGCTCTAAGATGCACTGAAGCTTATGTATGAGGGGTCTAATGTAGCTAAAGAAAAGAAGAAGAACTTCATGAAGCAGCAGTTTGAGAACTTCACCGATCAAATCAGGTGAAACTATGACTCAACAATACTTTAGGTATGTTGAGAATGTAAATACCTCAAGGATGTTGGAGTTAAGCTTGAGAATATGGACATTGTGAGAATGTTCATGTTCTCTCTTCCTAGACAACAGACTCACTACTGTGTGGCCATTAAGAGAACTAAAAACCTCTCCATCCTTACTCTGGTAGAGATGTATAGTATCCTTAGTGGATACCAGATGGAGATGAACATACAAAATACATCAATCAACTCTTCCAACAATTAACAGAGTTCAACCCTCCATGTGGTTGAAAGGGATAGTAGAGAACCACAACATCATCTTATCTGCTACCTTGACAACTCACAAAAGGGCCCTTTCATTACCTTCCTCGAGACACTAAGGAAGAGCTACATCCAAGGAAGACCATCCCAAGAGACAAGCTCATCTCAAGCCTTTATGTCTGCTGCTGAATTATGACAACTTTCTCTTTACTCCTGAAGACTTGGACTGTATCCATCTAGATGACCTGGAGTATTTGGAGATAGTCCAACAAATGGCTTTTTTTACTCATAGAGCCAAGAAGTTCTACAAAAGAAAAGGAAAAAAGTTTTCCAGCAATGTAACCAGTGGAAAGTTTGCATTGGATAAACGTAAAATGAAGTGTTACAACTGTAACCTGATAGGACATTTTGTTAGTGAGTGCAAGGCACCAAGGACTAATGTTGGCCAAGCACAATCCAGACCAAGCTATACACATGTAGCTCCCAGATCTTAGAAGCCAAGCCAACCAAAACAACAAGATGTTGCTTTTGAAGAGGGAGGCTTTGACAGGAGCTTTCAGGTTGAGGATGCTTCTCTAAATCAAGCTTGATGGCTGACCATGATAAAGCCATGGTATTAGAACATCTCTGTATACCTGAAGGCATTGCTAAAGTAAACATGTATAGGTCCTATAACTTGGAAGTGAGATCTGATCTTGAGTCTTTGAATATTTTAAAAGCTGATTTCAAAAGAGCTGAAAATGACTATAAACTTAAAATAGAAGATTAAAAAAAACCATTTCAACTCTTAAGCATGAGCACACAAATTACAGGACTCAAATCAAAGACCTCACTACCAAGTTAACTGAATGCCAGGCTGAGCTTTTGATCAGCAAAGCAAGGGTAGAAAAGTGTGTTCTTGAAGAGGAAACTTTCCAAGTTAACTGAATGCCAGGCTGAGCTTCTGATCAACAAAACAAGGGTAGAAAAGTGTGTTCTTGAAGAGGAAACTTTTAACAACATCATATCCTCATACTTTCATGCAAAGACTTTTTATCAGAATAGGCAGGGATTGGATTCAAGTGTGATAGGTCCTCCAAACATATTACTATCTGTAAGATCTCCAAGGTGTGAAACAAGTCAAGATGAGCTGCCCCTCATTGACCCTATCCAATAAGATGATGAAGATGAAGAGGATATAGTGAAGGATGAATATGTATTGAGTGAGGAGGATCATCCTAAGAAGGGTCACTATCCTCCTGGAGAGAAGAAAGAACCAAGGATGGCCAAGGCAGGTAGGAAGAATTTGATCAGGACAGCCAAAAGAAAATCAAAGAAAGCCTAAGAAGTCAAGGACACTTTCAATTACAACTAAAAACAAGTCTTTATTTCTGCTAGTAATAGGGGTCCTAGTTTAAGTTTAAACCATCCTGGTCAAGAGAAGAAGGTTGATCAAATGTGCATCACTACTCCATAGTCTGAACCATCCAGTTTCAAGCAAGCCTTACGTTCAGAAGCCTACTACATCATCTAAGAAGATGAAAAAGGAAGTGGAAAGAGACTTAACCGTCTCCTCAGAAGAAGACCCTCAGAAGTATGCCTGTTGAATGCATCATGTGTGGTGGTGGTACTCATGTTGATGAGGATTGCATCTATAGTTCCAAGAGTACCATCCCTATGAACAAGAAGAAGACTTATAAGAGGGAGAAAAAGAAGACAACTTTGAAAGGAAAATCACTTTCCATCAGAAGCTCCAATGTGATCAAGAAAAACATAGGTGGAAATTTGCCTTCGGAAGAAAATTTGATCTCGAAATAAAGGAATGCTTCTAAAGATTCAGTCTCCAAAACTTTCAAAGTTATCAAAACAATTGAAGTTTTAAAGGCCAAGTCTGATCTTCCAAAGATGGTGTGAAAGACAAAGGAAGGACATGTGACTGAAGTTTCTTCATCATCAACAATCAAAGATCCTCAAAGCCTGCATATAGGATCAATAACTCTTGTACTATCTTTAGTTCATCTTGATGAACCCAAGACCAGCAAGGCTTGGGTTTCAAAATATAATTAATAATATCCTTTTTCATATGCAAGAACATCTAAAGACCAAAAGAAATGTATGGATCATTGATAGCGGTTGTTTAAGGCACATGACATGCAATGGCTCTTTGCTTCAAAACTTTGAGAAATTTAGTTGCTTTTGGAGGAGAATTAGGTGGTTACATCATAGGAAGGGGCACGTTCACAAATGTTAAGATCAACATTAAGAAGGTAATCTATGTTAAAGAGCTTGGATACAATCTCTTGAGTGTATCTCAATTTTATGACCAGATATGTAACATGCTCGTCACTAAACATGAGTGCATTGTTCTCAAGCCTGGGGTGATCATTACTCAATAGCATATCCTACTCAGAGCCCATAGGAAAGGGAACCTGTATAGGATGGATTTGAAGGAAACCTCCATATCTAGGGAAGTTTCTTGCTTTCTATCTAAATCCAATAGTGACGAGTCTTTACTCTTGTATAAAAGAATGTTCCATGTAAACTTTAAGAACATGAATAAATTAATTAAGAATGATTTGGTAACTACAATGCCAAAGAAAGAGTTTACAAGTGATGACCATTGTGTTGCATTTTAGAAAGAGAAGCAACATAAAGTGTCTCACAAGCCAAAGGAAAAGAACTCCATCACTACTCCCCTACACTTATTACATATAGATCTCTTTGGCCCCACTAGTGTAATGAGTCTAGGAAAAACTTCATATTGCCTGGTGATCATAGATGACTTCACAAGGTATAATTGGGTCTTCTTTGTTAGAACTAAGGATGAGACCCTTGAAATCTTAAAGAACTTCATTCTGAAATTAAGAATCAATATGATCACAAGGTTAAGATCATAAGATGTGATCAAGAAATTGAATTCAAGAACCAAATCCTTGATGGATTTTGTGATGAAAAGGATATTACAAGACAACACTGACTCTAAACTACCCATCACATTCTGGGCAGAGCCAGACAACACAACCTACTATGTGAAGAATAGAGTTTTAGTAGTCAAAACTCATTGTAAGACTCCTTATGAACTATGGTACAAAAGGAGACCTTTTATTGGTTTTCTCAGGTCATTTGGATGTTCGTGTATCATCTTGGATACCAGAGATCATATGGCCAAATTTGCTGAGAAATCAAATGATGGACACTTTATTGGATACTCTTCCCAAGCTAAGGCTTTTAGAGTATACAATCTTAGAACTAGATTACTTGAGAGTTAGACAATATGACCTTCAATGAGCACACACCTAGTGTGAAAGGTTCTGGTCCTAATTGGCTATTTGATCTTGATTTGGTTACCAACTATTTTAATAAATCTTGTGAATATGTTTCAAGATCTACAACTAACATATCAGGAGGAGATCCTGACCCAAGATTTGAGCTAAGAAGACCAAGTGATAGAATTCCTTCAGCTCCTATGGTAACAAACCCTACAGATGGAAATCCTGTCAGCCAAACCATGATAAACTCTTCAGCTGATACATCTTAGGTGCATATAAATTCTAGCATAGAGGTACAAAACTCAAATGAAGGGGTTTCTAATATAGGAGAAGACGGAGATGGTAAAAGTGATGAAGAATTTCATAATGCTGACAACCTTTGCACTTCAGAAAAAATCAATGATGTCGCACACTCATTGGATCAAGTTTCTCATATAAGTGTGCTAATGTGGTGGGTGATACTCAATCACTAGATCTAAATTTCACAAATTTAGATGTGTCAAACCAACTTGATATGATTCCTCAACTGAGAATCCACAAGTCCTATCCCACAACAAACATCATTGGAGATATTGAGATTGGGGTGATAACAAGAGGACAAACCCATGACAAAAATATTTGTCTATACTCTTACTTCTTATCCCAGATTGAGACAAAGAAAGTTGATGAAGCTTTGAGAGATGGAAGTTGGGTTGAAGCAATATGGGAGGAGGTGCTTTAATTCAAGAGACAAAAAGGAACTTATGCCCTCTTTCTTATAGGAAGAAATCAATAGGTAGCAAGTGAGTTTTTAGGAATAAGTAGGATGACAAAGGACTTGTAATCAAGAACAAGGCAAGACTAGTTGTTCAAGGGTACACTCAAGAAGAAGGGACTGACTACATATATGTTTTGCTCTTGTGGCAAGACTTGAAGTGGTTAGGATATTCCTTGCTATTGCTGTATCCAAGGATTTCAAGGTATACCAACTTGATGTCAATTATGCATTTTTATATAGGGTGATAGATGAGGAAGTGTATGTTAAGCAACCACCTGGCTTTGTAGACCCAGATCATCTTGATTATGTCTGCAAGCTCAACAAAGCTCTTTATAGGCTGCATCAAGCTCCAAGAAAGTGGTATGAGACACTATCACAGTATCCTGTTCAACATGGCTACAAGAGGGGTAGTATTGGCATCGCACTCTTCATGAAAGGAATAGGTAATGACTTGATGCTAGTTCAAGTTTATATAGACGACATCATCTTTGGGTCAACTAACCCAAATCTCTATATGGACTTTGAGAAGCTGATGAAGAATAGATTTGAAATGAGTACCATGGGGAACTCAATTTCTTTCTAAGAATTCAAGTAAAGCAGGTTGACAATGACATCTTCATAAACAAGTCAAAGTATATGCAAGACATACTAACAAGATTTCATCTGACTGAGTGCAAGGTTTCTAAGACACCCATAGCTAGAAACCACTTGATCTTGAGGAGGAGTGTGTTGATGATCATCTCTACATGGCTATGATTGGGTCTCTTATGTACTTCATAACCAACATGCCTGATATTATATTTTTCACATGATTTTGTGCAAGATATCAAGCCAACCCCAAGATTTACAGGTTGTTACAAAAAGGATTCTTAGATACCTCAAAGGAGCTCCCAAGCTAGGACTTTAGTATCCAAAGAATTACGACTTTAATATGTATGCTTATAATAGATAGTGACTATGATGGCTGGAACATGACTGTAAAGCCTACATTTAGGGGATTTCAATTCCTTGGTGGAAAGTCTCATGGCAATGCAAGAAACAATCCTATGTGTCTGCATCAACTGCTAAAGCTGTATACATTGCTACTGCAAACTGCTGTGCTCAAGTGCTTTGGATTCCAAATCAGATGCTAGACTATGGATTCAAATTCAAGGAGACTCCCATCTAGACAACAATAGTGCTATCTCTATTACAGAGAATCCTATGCAGCACTTAATGACAAAACACATTATGTAACACCCGAAAGTTTGACTTTTTGGTAGGTTGTGCGACTGAGCCTCAGTCGCCTGGGATTTATGCGACTGGAGGTTCGACCGCACGTTATTCGGCCGATTGAAGCTCAACCGTACGATTGGAGTTCAAACGCCCGAATGAAGGATGAACCGCATGGAACTCATGCGATTGGAGTCCAGTCGCATGGTGTTCATGCGACTAAAGGTCCAGTCGCCCCTGGACCAGATGCGACTGAGCTGTGGGTATAAAAGAGGAGCAGCTCTCTTCTCTTTCCCAACACTTGCATATTTCAGTCGTGAGAGAGAGAGCAGAGAGCGACCGAGAGCAGAGAAAGAAAGAAGGAAAGTGCTGACCGAGCTCCGGATTTGTCGAGAAGCTAGCCAAATCGAAGCTCATCAACTCCTACCTGTTATTGTGAGTTCTAGAACCCCTCATTTA
>BJCO01745235.1:0-11398 GCA_018326465.1 Flaveria floridana | reverse complement strand
ACAAACCCAAGAACATAGGATCGATTATATGTGTTTGAACTAGCTATCAAGAGGAAGAAACAACCAAAAACAACACTAACAAAACACCTTTTGTAGAGCTGCAGAAAATCATGATTTTGATGAAGAAGATGATGTTCTTGAACAGCCAAAACACCAAGGAGAGGTGTCCTCAAGCATCCATACCCACAAGCATCATGCAAACACCTTGTTGCTAGGATTTGAACACCAAACTCGAACCAAGGAGTGCTGAAAATCGAATTTTCAGCTTGTTTTCTTCAAAGAAGTTGAGAGAAAATGGCTTGGTCTTTTGCTTGCATGTTAGAGAGAGATGGAGAGGATTGAGTGTGTGTTTTCAAGGAGAAAAGAATCAATTAAACAAAAGGCCTTGGACCCCTCAAAGGGGTGGCCGAAACTTGCAAAAGGTTTGGGGTTTTCCCCCCAAAACCACTTTTACATTTGTTTAATTAATTACATTTATAAGTTATCTAATTAACCTGTTAATTATATAACTTATACACATACTTTTATCATTATTTTATGTTATTTAACCAACTTAAATAACATTACAAATAATGTCCATGAACAAAATATCCTTATAAGTTGTTTCATCTCATATGCAATTTATGTAGAAAACCCATTTTCTAAATTGGTGTATATATTTAATTGCGTGATCATATCATCAATTAAATATTTATATTGGTGTTTGCTAAGCTTGTTATTGGGTATGACCCGACTTGGATCATTACGTACTAACCACATCAATATTCTATGTCTTGGGCATAAAGAATCCAACACTTAGAAATTCTAAGACATTTCTAGGTGCATGAGGGTACTGTTTGGGCGCGTGGCCCTACTTAGAACATTTCTAAGACAATTTTGGGTGCATGAGCCCTATTTAGGCGTATAACCAACCTGTTGAACATATTTCTAAGTTGTTTTCAGTCCCAAACATCATATTATCTTAGTCTAAGCTTACTCATACCATTCTAAGCATGAACATAACATAAAACATTCATAAACATCATCATACATGCATGGATACATACGGTTACTTATACAACATTTGTAGAAATCGTTTACATACATTTTCAACCCCAGGAATTTATAAAACATGTAAAAATATGGGGTCTAGAACTCACCTTTGTCAAACTTTCAGATATACTTCTTGAAACCCGGTTGCTCTGAGCTCAAACACCTAGAAACCCACCAAAAACACACAACAGAACCCAAACAAACACATATAAGCATATAACCGAGACTGAATATCAGTCAAGAACACTTAAAACAATGAATTCTTACCTTGAATTCGAATTCTTCTTCTTCTCTCTAGAAACCTGAACTCTCTGCTCTTTCTATCTCTAAAACCGAATGATAAGGTGTTGTGCAGCCAACATGGGCGGCCATACCACATTTTGTACCCACTTTTGATACTTTTTGGTCCTTTGTCACTTTTAACCCCTCAACTTTGGGTTAAATTATATTTCCTTCTTTTATTCACGTTTATTATCTCTTTCTTGTCCGCTAAAAATATCCAGGTGTTGCAAGTCCACCCACTTATATAGGTTTCATCCCCGAAACCTGTTATTCCTCAAACAGATGAGGGTAATGCTTTATCTCTTCTTCAGTCTCCCACGTAGACTCGGATCCCTTTCTGTGCTTCCACTGTACACACACAAGGGGAACCACTTTATTCCTTAACCTTTTCTCGTTACGATCAATGATCGCCACTGGTTTCTCCATATAGTTGAGCCATTCATCAACTTCAATGTCCTCTAGTGGTACAACCATATCCTCATCAGCTAAACACTTCCGCAGATGAGATACATGGAATGTTGCGTGAATTCCATTTAACTCATCGGGTAGTTCCAACCTATAGGCCACCTCTCTTACACGAGCAATGATTCGGAAAGGTCCTATATATCTTGGGCTCAACTTGCCCCGCTTCCTAAACCGAATCGGTCTACGTCTCTTATCAGCATACGACTTCTGTCTATCCTTAGCTGCCTTCATAAAGGCTTTGATCTTCTCTAGTTTCTCAGTCATAGCTTTAATCACCTCAATACTTCGTAACTCCTTCTGACCAATATCACCCCAACAAACGGGTGTCCTACATCTCTACCATATAGCATCTCGTATGGTGGCATGCCAATGCTGGCATGATAACTGTTGTTGTACGAGAATTCTACTAACGGCAAATGATCATCCCAACTTTCTCCAAAATCTATCATACATGCTCGGAGCATATCCTCGAGTGTCTGCATCGTCCTCTCAGATTGTCCACCTGTCTGAGGATGGTAAGCCGTGCTAATGTGTAGCCTCGTCCCCATCACATCGTGGAATTTCTTCCAAAACTCAGATGTAAACCGAGTGTCACTATCAAATACCATAGACACTGGTACACCATGACGAGCTACAATCTCCTTGATAAATAAATCTGCTAATCTCTCGGAGGAATACATCTCTCAGATCGGTAGGAAGTGAGCACTATTCGTCAAATGATCAACTATCACCCATATGGCATCATACCCTCTCGGGGTACGCGGTAACTTTGTAATAAAGTCCATGGTGATGTGCTCCCACTTCTACTCAGGTATATCCAATGGTTGGATCTTCCCATAAGGCTTCTGATGCTCTGCCTTCACTTGCAAGTAAGTAAGGCACTTACTCACATACTCCACCACATCACTTTCATACCCGGCCACCAGTAGTCCTTCATGTCTTGATACATCTTGGTGGCACCGGGATGAATGGAATATCGAGTCTTGTGAGCTTTATCCATGATTTGCCCTTGCAGATCTCCATAATGAGGGATCCATATTCGTCCAAAGGAGGTTCTAACCCCGTGGGTGTTTTCTCCCAGTTCCGCAACTAGACCTCTCATTTGTTTAGAGTTGAGGCGATCTTCTTTCAATGTCTCCTCTTGAAATTCTTTCACTTAGGTCATCACGTCCAAGGTCATCACTAACTGATACTCCTTCACCCGAATCGGCTGGTCTCTCCATTTAGCTCAGGGCATCGGCTACCATGTTAGCCTTGCTCGGATGGTAGTGGATCTCGCTGTCATAATTTTTCATGAGCTCTAACCGTCTCCTTTGCCTCATGTTGAGATCCTTTTGCTCAAAGAAGTACTTCAAGCTCTTGTGGTCGGTGAAGATAGTGCACTACGTCCCGTATAAGTAGTGCCTCCAAATCTTCAACGCGAAAACCACAGCTGCTAACTCCAAATCGTGTGTAGGGTAGTTGACTTCATGGGTCTTCAACGGTCATGATGCGTAGGCTATCACCCTTCCACATTGCATTAACACGCAACCTAGCCCCGTATAAGATGCATCTGAATACACCACTAAGTCCTCACTCCCTTTGGGTAATGTCAAGACAGGAGCTTGAGTTAATCTCGTCTTTAACTCCTCAAAAGCACACTCCTGCTTTTGGCCCCACACAAATTTCACATCCTTGCGGGTCAATTTAGTCAAAGGTGAGGCTATCTTGGAAAAGTCCTGGATGAACCTCCTGTAATAACCTGCCATACCCCAGAAACTACGGATCTCTGACGGCATCTTTGGAGACTTCCATTGCATCACCGCCTCAACCTTTGCCGGGTCCACCATGATTCCTTCAGCATTAACAACATGTCCTAAAAATTGAACCTTGCGTAACCAAAAAGCACAATTAGAGAATTTAGCATACAACTTCTTCTCCTAAGTGTCTCCACTACCTCGCATATGTGACCGGCATGTTCTTCCTCGCTCTTAGAATAAATCAGGATATCATCAATAAAGATGATCACTGATTTATCTAACATCGGCCGACACACTCGGTCATGTTGCTTAAACCAAAAGACATAACGAGAAACTCGTAGTGTCCATAACGCGTGAGAAAAGCTGTCTTAGGAATGTCTTGCTCCTTCACCTTCAATTGATGGTAGCCAGATTGAAGATCTATCCTCGAAAACCAACTGGCACCTTGGAGCTGATCGAACAAGTCATCAATCCTCGATAACGGATACCGATTCTTCACCGTCAACTTGTTCAACTCTCGGTAGTCGATGCACGTTCGCATACTACCATCCTTTTTCTTCACGAATAAGACTGGAGCACCCCATGGAGAGATACTCGATCGGATGAGTCCCTTATCCATTAACTCCTGCAACTGAGCCATTAGCTCCTTCATCTCGGTAGGAGCTAATCGGTACGGTGCTTTGGCAGCGGGTTGAGCACCGGGTATCAGGTTGATCTGAAACTCAATCTCGTGATCTGGTGGCACACCTAGTAAGTCTTGTAGAAACACGTCTGGGAATTCACGCACCACTAGCACGTCGGATAGTTGTGGCACAGACACGTCCACATCTCTTACGTAGGCCAGATAGGCACTACATCCACGTCCCATGCACTTCCCCGCCACCTCCATCGAAATCACCTTTGGGATCATAGTAACGCAATCTCCATAAACCGTCACCAAACTTCCATCGGGCATAACTAGTCGAATCTTCTTCTTACGACATACGATGTTTGCCTCATAGGTTGCTAACCAGTCCATCCCTAGTACTACGTCAAATCCACCTAGGGGCATCACATGTAGATTGGCAGAAAACCACTGACCTTCTAGTTTTATGGCACAGTCCTCTATCATATTAGTAATTCTAGTGGACTCATCTATAGCAGTTTCTACATCGAATGGCTCACTAACACTTCTACTACTAGCAGACAACTTAGCACAAAAGGTAGTAAAATTAAAACTCCTACTAGCACTGGAATCAAATAAAAGGGAGGCACAAGTTTGGTTTACTAGAAACATACCTGACATGACATCGGGATCCACTCTGGCTTCCTCCCGGGTCATTGTGCAAGCTCTAGCACTCACCCTCGGTCCTCCTTCTTCAGCCTTCTTCTTCGCCCCAGAGCTTTCTGCCCTCGGCTTCTTGCAGTCCTTGCTCGCGTTGCCCTCCTCGCCACAATTATAACACCTTGGCACCCTATAGTCTCTAGCAATATGACCAGGCTTGCCACACCTGAAGCATACACTCGATCCCAACCTACACTCACCGGTATGCTCCCTTCCATATTTGCCGCACTTCCTCATTCCTGGGCTTGACGACACCCTACGATCATCAACCTTTATCTTCTTGTTGTTTGGAGTGAAACTACCACGTCCAAACCTCTTCCCATTCCAGTTCTTATCACCACCACTCGTCTTCTTCACCGCCACCATTATCTCCTCCCGTTCATCGTACAACCTGCCCGCCAAGTCTACAACTGATCAAAATGTACCTGGCTGAGTAGCGATCAGGTGCCTGCGAATGTTGGCTGGCAATCTCTGAATGTATCTCTTGATCTTCCTTGTCACCGGTGTCACTTGATCCGACACCAGCCTCGCCATTTCGTTGAATTTGGTGGTGTAGTGCTAGTGGGTCATGGCTCCCGCCTCAAGCTGTAGGAACACCCTCTCGATCTTGTCAAGTTCCCTATGAGGACAGATTTACTCGATCACTAACTGCTTCAGCTCCTTCCATCGCATCTTCCTGATGGCTCTTGCACCCGCAGCTTGGACAATGTTGTCCCACCAACACAACGCTGAGTCGACAAAAGAGTGAGTAGTGAACTTTACCTTCTGGTCTTCGCGACACTCACTAATCTCCAGCACCACTTCCATCTCCCTCACCCAACGATGAGCAGCAGCAGCATTACCATTGCCATCGAAGGTCGGGGGCCTACACATCTAGAATGCCCTATAACTACACCCCTTGGTCGTCACCCCCATTCAATCATCCTTCTCATCATCGGACAACACGGTCTCAGGATCCGGTTATTCCTCCTCCCCCTTGCTTTCCTTGCCCGTTGATCCCTTCCTATCTCCCTTCTCTTTCCTCTCCTCATTCCTCACAGCCCTGATGACTTCGATCATTATAGACGGTAAGACTGTCTGCATGACCTGGTGCACCTCATCAGCAATCGCCTCCCTAGCTGAGGCATTCAAGCTAGCATTATCATTCTCCTCACTTCGACCATGAACCTCAGGGTTCTTGTGAGCCGTCTCAGGAGCCTTAGCACTACTCCTGGTCATATGTGGCCCAGTACCACATCCACCACAACCTCTGCCTCTAGAAGCCTTAGAAGATTTTCGTCCAGCCATTCCCTAGCGCTGTAAGATTCAAACACTAACACAGTCATTCAAGGCAATTGCTCAGTTTATGTTAAGTATAGTAAAGCATTCCCTATCCTGACTACATCAGTATCTAAACCTACTAAGAACACATAAGTCAAATAGCACACGCACATAATACTGGTTAACTTTAAGGAAAGAAATACCTGATGGCACGTAGCTACTCGGGCTGACATCCCTTTATTCGTCCCATTTTCAGTTTAAGTTCATGTTTTTGAAAATATTTTACCCACTTCATTTAAACTACGACTCTGATACCAACTTGTAAGGCCCCGTTCCCGGGCACCTCACAGTTGGTCATTCATCGCATCGTAGATACATAATATTATATATTTCATAAAACAATGCAGCGGAATTAATATCAAAAGTCATCCATTCATTAATAAAAATTGTTGCTAAGCAATACACCCATAATTGTTATCTGTTACAAAAGATTCTTTAACTGCATTACATAGCAACAAAATTATTAATCATGAACGGATGTCAGTCTTGCCCTGCCGAGTAGCTTTTCTCGCGTGCCATCCTCAGCAATATTCACCTGCCAACTGAAAATGTATAAAAGTCAGCGTTGCTGAGTGAGTTCTAGTTTTAAAAGTATTAAAAATACTTTGTATAATGTATATATATATATATATATATGCAAATACTCTTTCAATAAAATACTTTCCTTACTTTTGTACGTGAGCACATATCAAATACACATCAAGGTAATATTTCCTTTCTTTCTTTCTTTACTGTACGCATTTGTTCATCTCGTTCTTTTAACATTATCTTTAACTGTCTATATGGACCAATGTGCAATACCCTAAATTTTGTGCACGAAACTAGTGCCGGGCCTGTGGTCTTTAAATAGACCACGAACATTGTGCATGAAGTTGACCCAGTCACCTAGGGTATGCCACAAGGGTCCTTCCAATCTTAATGATTGACCCTGTGTGCATCCTTCGGGTTAGCTAACCCGCATTACAGTTGAGCTAACGACAACATGGTCGTGCACCACCTATATGCTTGCAAGACTTGCATTATTTCATTTACGTTCCACTTTTCTTTATCACTAATCTTTCACTTTTGTTAATGATAATACTTTGCATTTATGATCATAAGCATACCACGTAAAGTCAGACAATAATAATTATTATGGACATAAGAACAACTTATAATAATGCAATATAATAACAATTAAAACCCTAAAGTCAAACTTGGGTCAAACCTTAATCATTCTGTTCTTCTCGAAATTTCAGAAAATAAGCGAAGTGTTCTAGGCGCATAAACACTACGTAGGCGCATGAGACCTGTTTAGGTGCATTGCAACTATGCAGGCGCATGGACTTACTTGGGCGTTTCAATACTTAGGCGCATGAGCCATTTCAGGAGCATTGGCACTATTTTGGAGTATGGGGTATACTTGGGCGTCTGAGACTAAGTCCTAGGCGCATGAACTACCATTCAGGTGCATGGGCTTATACTTAGAAATTCTAAGGCATTTCTAGGCGCATGAGGGTACTGTTTAGGCACGTGGGCCAACTTAGAACATTTCTAAGACAATTTTAGGCGCATGAGCCCTATTTGGGCGCATGACCAACCTGTTAAACATATTGCTAAGTTGTTTCCAGTCCCAAACATCATATTATCTTTGTCTAAGCTTACTCATACCATTTTAATCATGAACATAACATAAAACATTCATAAACATCATCATACAAGCATGGATACATACGGTTACTCATACAACATTTGTAAAAATCGTTTACATACATTTTCAGCCCTAAGAATTTATAAAAGATGTAAAAACACGAGGTCTAGAATTCATCTTTGTCAAACTTTGGGGTAGACTTCTTCAAACCCGGTTGCTATGAGCTCAAACACCTAGAAACCCACCAAAAACACACAACCGAACCTAAACAAACACATATAAGCATGTAACCGAGACTGAAAATCAGTCAAGAACACTTAAAACAACGAATTCTTACCTTGAATTCAAATCTTCTTCTTCTTCTCTCTAGAAACCCAAACTCTCTGCTCTTTCTCTCTCTAAAACCAAAATATAAGGTGTTGTGCAGCCAACATGGGCGGTCATACCACTTTTTGTACCCACTTTTGATACTTTTGTTCCTTTGTCACTTTTAACCCCTCAACTTTAGGTTAAATTATATTTTCTTCTTTTATTCATGTTTATTATCTCTTTCTTGTCTGCTAAAAATATCTGGGTGTCACATTCATAGACCCATTGAAGAAGAGGACGAATAGGAGATAGTGAATGATGAATCTAAGACGAGTTAGGAAGATCATCCTATAAAGGGTCACTATTCTCCTAAGGAGAGGAAGGAACCAGGGATGGAAACATGTAAGAGGAAGAACTTGATTAGAGCAGCCAAAAGAAGAACAAAGAAGGCCCAAAGGATCAAGGCCACTTTTAACTCCAAGCAGAAACAAGTCTTTATCTCTATGGATTTGAAGTGGTAAAGGATGAGGACTCAACTATGAACTCTACTTCCAAGAGTTCTAGTTCTTGTCCAACTAATCCCTGCAAAGAAAAGAAGACTGATCAGTTGTGCACCACTGCTCACAGCTTGAACCATCCAATTCCAAGATTGCAGCATCAAAGAAGATAAAGATGGAGATGGAAAGTGATTAAGGTCAGTCTTCTAGTCAAAGGAATACTCTTCAAAGGAGGCCAATTGATTGTATTATGTGTGGTAGTACTTCTCATTTTGCTAAAGATTGTATCTACAATCCTAAAAGTACTATCCACATGACTAAGAAAAAGACTTCTAAGAGAGAGAAGAAAAAGAAAGCTACAGGAGGAAAGTCCTTTCCTTTTAGAAGCTCCAAAGTGGTAATAAAGACAAGTGAAAACTTGCCTTTGGAAGAAAATTTGGTCTCGGAAGAAAGGAATGCTTCCAAAGCATTAAAGCTTCCTGTAGTGAATGCAAGATCTTCCGAAGGCATAGTCTCCAAAACTTCCAAAGTTGTCAAAACTTTCGAAGAGTAGAAGGTCCTGTCTAATCTTCCAAAGATGGTGTGGAAGATAAAGGAAGACCATATGACTGAAAGTTTTTCAATAGCAAAAACATATGATCTTCAAAGTCTAAACATAGGATCAATCACTGTTGCATTGCCTTCAGTCCATTTTGACAAGCCCAAGACCAATGAGGCTTGGGTTTCCAAATATGACTAACTTTCTTTTTTTATGCAGAAACAGCTAAAGAGTAAGAAGAATGTATGGATCATTAATAGTGGTTGTTCCAAACCCATAACAGGCCATGGCTCTTTGCTTCAAAATTTTGAGAAAATTGATGGAGAGCAAGTTGCTTTTGGAGGAGATGTAGGATTTACATTACAGGAATGGGCAGGGTCATAAATGGTAATCTCAACATTGAAAATATAAACTTTGTTAAGGAGCTTGGGTACAATTTACTGAGTGTATCTCAATTTTGTGATCAAAGACATAACATGCTCTTCACTGAGCATAAGTGAATTGTCCTCAAGCCTAGGGTGGTCATTCCTCAAGAGCATATTCTGCTCAGAGCCCCTAAGAAAGGGAACATGTACAAGATGGATTTGCAGGAAACATCTCCCTCAAGAGAAGTTTCTGGCTTTCTATCTAAAGAAAATAGTGATGAGTCTTTCCTTTGACATAAAAGAATGTGCCATGTAAACTTTAAGAACATGAATAAATTGATGTTTTATTGATAATCACTGTGATGCATGCCTAAAAGGGAAACAACACAAGATGTCTCACAAACCAAAGGAAAAGAACTCCATCACTACTCTCCTACACTTATTACAGATGGATCTCTTTGGCCCACTAGTGTAATGAGTCTAGAAAGGACCTCATACTGTTTAGTGATAATAGATGATTTCACAAGATTTATTGGGTCTTCTTCCTTAGAATTAAGGATGAGACTCCTGAGGTCTTAAAGAACTTCATTATGAAAATTGAGAATCAATGTGATCATAAGGTCAAGACCATAAAATATGATCAAGGAACTGAATTCAAGAATTGAATCCTTGACGCATTTTGTGATGAAAATATAGTGCTCCCAGGACTCCTTAGCAAAATGGTGTTGCTGAAATGAGAAATAGGACAATTATTAAAGCTGCAAGAACCATGTTGTTTGACTCTAAACTGCTCATCACCTTCAGGGCAGAGGCAGTCAACACTGGTTGCTATGTGCAAAATAGAGTATTGTAGTTAAGACTCATGGTAAGACTCTTTATGAGTTGTGGCACAAAAAGACATCTTTTATTGGTTTCCTCAGATCATTTGACGTACTTGCACCATCTTCAATACCAAAGATCAAGTAGTCAAATTTGCTGAGAAATTAGATGATGGACGCCTTATTAGATACCCTTCCCAAGCTATGTGAAAGGTTCTGCTCCTAATTGGCTATTTGATATTGATTTAGTTACCAACTATTTTAACAAATCTTGTGAGAATGTTTCAGGATCTATAGGTAACTTATAACAGGAGATCCTGACCCAAGATTTAAGCTGAGAACGCCAAGCAAGAATACTACTTCAGCTCTAGTTTTAACTAACCCTATAAATGGAGTTCCTATCAGCACAACCATGACAAATCTAGCTGATACATCTGAGGTGCCTACAAATTCCAGCTCAGAGGCACAAAACTCAAATAAAGAAGCTTCAAATGCAGGAGGAAATGGTAATGGTGATAATGATCAAGAATTTCTTGATGCTGATAACCACTTCATGGAAGACAACATCAATGACGTCACAAACTCATTTGATCAAGCTTCTCTTGATAAGTGTGCTGATATGGTGAGTAACGCTTCACTGCCATATCTAAGCTTTACAAATTTAGATCTATCCAATCAACTTGTTGTGATCCCTCAACTCAGGATCCATAAGTCACACCCTACCACAAACATTATTAAAGATGTTGACACAGAGTTGAGAACAAGAGGACAAACCCATGATGAAAATGTTTGTTTATACTCTTGTTTCTTATTCTAGATAGAGCCAAAGAAGGTTGATGATGTTGATACATTGTTCCTAGTTTATGTACTTCAATGTAAATGTCTTTCATTTCTTTCACATATGTAATGCAAGTACTTAATGAAATATGATATGCATTTTGATGTTTAATTGTCTTTGTTTATATCATATTCTTATTGTAATTGGAATTATTCATATTTATGAACATTATATATAGGTTTGAGGTTGTTGTACATAGTTCTGAGTCAATAATGATTTAGAAATATCTTCAACTTAGTCG
>BJCO01745226.1:0-11753 GCA_018326465.1 Flaveria floridana | reverse complement strand
GAATCTGTTAGTACTCCGTACGAAAACGGTCCTAACAAGTGGTATCAGAGCTTTGGCTCGTGATTTTGCACGGATTCGATTAGTTTTGGTGTTAAACTTAACGTTTTCAATCAAAAGATTCACTTTTTGCTTCAAAAACGTGTTTTTGACGAGTGCATGTGTTAAGTTTTGACTTTTTTATCATACGGCAGATTAGGGTTCTTGAAAATTTTGTATTTTGTGTCAAAGTGTTCAAAATTCAATTTTTTCCAGCAACAGCAGCCTCAGTCGCACGATTAGCTCAATCGCATGACTGACTCCCATTCGCATAGTTCATTTGCACGGTTAAGCTATTCCAGTCGGTTGACCTCAATCGTCCTCTTCATTCAGATGACTGAATCCAATCGCACGATTAAATTCATTCGTATCCTTCAATCGCACGATTGACCCAGTCGCCTTGCTCAATCGCACAAGTGAATATGTCTTGTCTTAAGTTTGTCAAAGTTTAAGCAATGGAAGATCAGTTTGCTGCGTTCACTGCCAGAAAAGACTCTCGTATCTAGAATCTTCTTCTTCAGGAAAATGACATAGGGAATCACAACAAACTGCCGAAGTTGTTGACGTTGGATGAGTATCCTCAGTGGAAACAGCGGTTTGAGATCTACTTGAATGGAGTTGACCCCAATCTTTGGACATCTATAGAGACTGGTTATACTGTACCAGTCAGTGCTAATGGGGTGAAGTTGACTTTGGGGGGTATGAACGAAGCTCAAAAAATTTTACATAACACTGAAAAGAAAGCGTATGCACTGTTGACTCAATCGATACCTAAGGATATATTCCATCAATTCTCTAAAAACAAGCAGTCGAAGAAGCCGTGGGAGGCGTTAGAAAAGAGATATGATGGTAATGCAACCTTGAAGGCGCTGAAGGCTAAAGCTCTCAAAAAGGAATTCGATAATTTCTCACCAATAGGAAATGAGAGCTTAGATGATATCATTGATCGGTTTTATTATTTGATGAGTGAACTGCATACTCATGGCGTGACCACATCTATGGAAGACAAAGTCTCAAGTTTTGCTGATGGTCTGCCAGACAAATGGGATCCGTTTGTGTCTAATCTGAGACAAAATGACACTCTTGCTACATTAAACATTAATGACTTCATCTTGAAGTTAAGGGAGGAGGAACTACGACTGAAATACAAGTCTAAGAAAGGATCCTACGCTCAGAATCCTTCAATATATAATTTTGTTCCTACTCCAGCATCATCAGGGGCACCGCTACAAACAACATTTGTGTCTAATTCATCTGCTCCTTCCCAAAGCAGTTCCTCAGGAAGCGAAGCATCTGGTTCATCTGGAACCCAATACATTGTCGCTGATTTTAACCCTACCAAACTGAAGATCGAGAATCTCGGAAATGTCATTGTGGAAGTTGCTAAAGACCACATGGATCTTCTAGCAGCAGTTGTTCAGTCTTATGATGGGTTAGTCGCTGGTAAGATTGGAAACCGTCATCTAGCCGATGAAGATTATGAGCAGGTAGATGAAAATGAGCTGGAAAGAATGGATATCATGTGGGCCTTAGCTAGTGCTGTTAGAAGGGCTAAGAAGTTTGTGAAGAAGACGGGGCAAAACTTGGTTGCTACTAAAGACACTACATTTGGGTTTGATAAAACCAAGGTCACATTCTTCAACTGTGGTGAAAAGGGGCACTTTAAATGTGAATGTATAAAGCAGAAGAAGACTGGTAATGGCAACCCTTTTCCTTCGTACAACCGTCAGGACAAAGAGAAGATTGGGGCATCATCAAACAAAGAGTCAAAAGCTATGGTAGCTCAAGGCGATGAAGGACAAGACAGGTCCTTCCGATTTGTATCTGAGGGAGAGTCAAATATAGAACATGTTGATGATTTGGATGATGGATCTGCAAGCAAGGGAGACATCATAGCTGAGCATGCACGTTCAGATATTGAAGAAGCTATCGATGTGGTAGATCATCTTGTTGAAGAAGAGTTGAATGCTGCAAACTCAGAATCTCAAGTTATCAAAGAGTCTGACTCTACTTTTATGGCCGATTCGTCCAGTTCCGCCCAGGTATACTCTAAAGATGAATTATTTGATAAACATGCTTGTGATGAATGTGATAAATTTAGAGAAAGCATTGACTTAAAATTTGCTAGGTTATTAGAACACAATGATAATCTGGTAAATGACTTAAACTGTGTACTGAAGCAAATCGTGTTTTAAAACAAAATGGGTGCAGTTTTAAAGAGAAGATAGAACTTCTAAGGAAACAACTAAGGGAAACCGAGGTTGTTGCCCTAAACCAATCAAATGACATTAAGTTCTATCTAACTACGTTAGAGGAAACTAAAAAGGAAAAAGCTGTGTTGCAAGTCGAAGTTGAATCATTAAATCAAAAACTGCATAGTTTAGCAAGTTCCTCTCACATAGTTTAGAATTTAGTGAAAGAACGAAATGGTGGGGAAGGTCTAGGATATAAAGTAGTACCACCACCACATGCAATCCTTTTAAATACTAAATGTAAACCAATAAATAATAACCTGGTTAAGGATCATGTGGTGACTACTCATCTGGTCAGTGATCCAGAATCCACAGGTAAACCTGGGCAGTCTGTCACTGAACAGAATGCTACTACTTCGGGATTGAAAGATAAGGTGCTCAAAAGGGATTTGTGCGTTAAAGTTGAAAAGGATAGTGTTGGGTCGGGTTCACAAGTTTCTATGTCAGAACCTAAAAATTCTAAACCAACAAACCCTAAACGTATTAATCATCAAAATCCTGATAAAAAGAAAGAAAAATGCGTTCAAAATGTCAAAACAATTAAATTTGTTAAAGAAGGTGAAGCATCTAAGAAGGATGAAAAACAGACCAGCTCCCGACCAGACTCAACCCCTTACAACAGTTCTCCCCCACCTATCGAAGGGAGATCCTGCTATAATTGTGGAAAACGAGGACACATTTCTCCAAATTGTCCTCACTATCAGACACCTAAAAGAAAAATTGAACTTTTTGATGAAAAACCAAGATTTTTTAAAAATAGATCTAATACTCCTCCAAGATACCAAAGTCAACATAGACAAACTCAAATCGAAGCTGTGTTGCCTAAGGCTAAACCTAGGAGTATTAGTGAACCAAAAGTTCATACCGTAAGCCAGTCATTTGTTTACCACAAATAGGCCTTGCACAAAACTATTTATGGAAAGAAAAATCAAGTAACGTGTTTGATAGTGAGGATAAGAATAAGAAAGATGCTTCCTCGTCCTCTGAAGGTCAGTGGGTTAAGTTCATGATGTGTGATATCTCTGGAAAACCCAAGCCAGTAAAGGCTTGGGTCCCCAACCTGAACTAATCATTTCCATTCTTTGTGCAGGTTGTCCGCTACAGCGCTATCACTAATACCTGGATTATTGATAGTGGGCCTTCCAGGCACATGACCAGGAATTCGTCTCTCCTTTTCAACAACAAGCAAATTAAAGGGGATACGTATCATTCGCAGGAAACAAAGGAGGTTATATCACCGCTCAAGGCGAAGTGGGAAACGAGAAGGTAAAGTTTGATAAGGTAAACTACGTTCACCAATTGCAAAACAACTTGCTTTCTATCTCCCAAATTTGTGATATGGGCTTTAAGGTCGTTTTTGACAATAAGAAGTGTTACATACTTAAGATGGAGTATGTTATCCCGGAGGAACAAGTTCTAATGTCGGCTTCAAGATATAACATGTATGTCTTGGACCTTTCAAAAGCCTCCACTACTGAGTCTACTGCTCAGTGCTTCTTGTCAAAAGAAACTGAAAGGGATTCAGTTTCCTGGCACAGGAGAATGGGACACATCAATCCCAGGAAGATGAACCATTTGGTCCAGAATGATCCGGTGGACGGAGTTACTGTCAAGAACTTCCAGCTTCCAGACTTCTGCATAGCATGCAAGAAAGGGAAACAAACAAAGAAGTCTCACAAGTTAAAGAAAGTTCCTTCTATCAAGATTCCTTTTGAGCTTCTACATATAGATCTGTTTAACAAGGGGACAGAATTCAAGAATCATTCAAACATCTAGTTACCACATTGGAGTCACTCTACAAGCTGAAAGTAAGGAAAATACGTTCAGACAACGGGACAGAATTCAAGAATCAGTTGATGGAAGCATTCTGTCAAGAGAAATGGATTGTTCATCAATTCTCTTCTGCCTACACTCCATAGATGAATGGAGTTACTGAACGGAAAAATAGAAGCTTGATAGAAACAGCAAGGACAATGCTAGCTGACTTAAAACTACTGGTTCAATTCTAGAATGAGGCAGTGACTAATGCGTGTTATACTCTAAATCAGGTCTTAGTGGTCAAACGTTATAGAAAAACTTGTTATAAGTTGCTCCAGCAACGTAAACCCAACTTGGAGTATCTGGAACCATTTGGCGCACCCTGCATGCTGTTAAAGAAAAATCAGACTGGGAAGTTCTGCGAGAAGGCAGAAGAAGGTATCTACCTTGGCTATAGTATACCAGACAAAAGGGTTTATAATAATTCAACTAGTCAGGTAGAAGTGTGGTGCAATGTTGATGTACAAAGATACACCACCCCCCTACGAGAAAAGGACCTTCCTTCTTCTTTGACAATGATGGATTTTTTAAATCCTTCAATCTACCCTCTTCCTATTGTGATGATGTTTTGCCTACTCAAATGATGTACGATGTTCTGAACACTCCTACTCGAGACTCGACATCCTCGGCCCCATTAGAGGGTACTACTAGCTCTTTAGGGGGAGAACTAGAGATAAGTGATTCCTCTAATGATGAGGATCGAAGCTGAATCCGAAAATGTGAACTTGGAGGAACAGGTTCCCACTACTGAAAGTACACCTGTAGCTGATCATGAAGTAACTGGAACTTCTGAACCCAGTCCTTCAACAGCCACAGAAACTGAACCTGTGATTCCAAACCTGGATGATGAAGTAGCAGTTCCCACAACTCCTGGAACTAGGATTAACATGAATCATCCCGTGGACAACATCATCGGGGATATTCTCTCGGGAGTTCAGACAAGAAATTAGCTTTACTCAGCTGATTCTGCTGCGGTCATGGAAAAGGGGTACATACACGATGGGGCATATCGATGTTTTATGTCTCAAGTTGATCCCAAGTATGTAAGCGAGGCCTTAAAGGATGAGGCATGGGTAGCTACCATGCAAGAAGAAGTCCTACAGTTCAAGAAGTTAGGTGTCTGGACAATTGTCGACAGACCAAAAGGTGCATAAATGATTGGCACTAAGTTGGTTCTTCGGTGTAAGAAGGATGACCAAGGGGTCATAATCAGAAACAAGGCTAGGCTGGTTGTTCAAGGGTTCAGGCAAGTCGAAGGAGTTGACTACAATGAAGTGTTTGCACCAGTGGCCAGGATGGAAGCAATTCGAGGATCCTTATTATCGGGATAGAGTTTATAAACTAGACAAGGCTTTTTACGGGCTCCATCAAGCCCCTCGAGCCTGGTATGAGAAACTCTCTACTCATCTGCTGAAACATGGCTTTTGCAGAGGTGTAATCGGCTGTACGTTGTTCATAAAGGAAAAAGATGGTGATTTACTACTGGGACAGATATACGTGGTTGACATAATCTTCAGCTCCAAAAACGAAGCATTATGTAAAGAATTCGAATCGGTGATGAAAGCTGAGTTTGAAATGAGTGCCATGGGAGAGATGAAGTTCTTTCTTGGTTTACAGGTTGATCAGACATCAAATGGAATCTTCCTACATCAGACCAAATATGTTGGTGATATCCTTAGTCGGTTCGACATGGAGAATGCAATGGTTGTAGGTACTCCACTTGCCATGAACCATGGTGTGGCACCCGACAAAAATGGTGATCTGGTAGATGCCACTATGTATCGAGGAATGATCGGATCTCTCATGTACCTCACAGCTTCTCGTCCTGATATTATGTACACCTCGTGTCTCTGTCCAGATATCAGGCAAAACCAAAAGTAAATCATCTGATTGGGGTAAAAAGGATCTCTCGTTATCTGAAGGGTACTCCAACGCTTGGGTTGTAGTATCCTCATGATGATGACATTGAACTAACAACATATAGTGACTCAGATTATGGTGGTTGCAAGATGAATTACAAGTCAACATCTGTGGGATGTCAGTTCTTTGGAAGACGATTAGTCAGGTGGCAGTGTAAGAAGCAGACGTCTGTTGCTCTGTCAACATGTGAAGCTGAATACGTTGCTGCGGCAAGTTGTTGTTCACAAATCATCTGGATTCAACGGCAAATGCGAGACTACGGCTTTAAATTCACTAACACCCTTATATTTATTGATAATTCTGTTTCTATTGCTGTCACTAAAAATCCGGTTCAACACCCCAAAACTAAACACATCGGTATTAAATATCACTTTACACGTGACTGTTTTGAAAAACAATTAATCGATGTTGTTAAAATAAACGCGGATTTCCAACGCGCCGATCTCTACACAAAAGCTTTTGATAAACCTCGATTTCATTATCTATTAGAGGTCAATGGCGTTAAAAAGAATGATGATGTGATTCCAGACGAATCAAGTTCATAGTCCGTCTCTATGTTTTATTTTCAATTTTAATTTTCTTTATTTTATTTTTTTTCTGTCTTTAAAATTTCAAAAACACAAAAAGATTTTCAGTTTTAGAATTTTAGGGGGAGAATAGTTTTAGTATCAGTAGTTAGCATTTAATTACTTAAAAAAAACAGGGGCGGGCAGATAAGCTGAAAAGCAAAGACATCAAATCTGTGAAATCGATTTAAGAAAATGGAAACTGATAGTATACAGGCATCAAATTGTTAGGGACACCAAAAGATTTAAAATGTTCTACAATGTTATACTCAAAGTTACAGAAAATTATAAGTCTAAGAAGTCAAAGCCTAATGAGCTGAAAAATGATAGGAAGCTAGTCTTCTACTATGGTTACATTAGAGAAATAGATCTAGGTGCTGCTAATCCATTATATGATGTGTCGGTAGATTCAACACAATAGACCAGTAGACTTCATTGGTGAACAAATTAAAAATTAAATCATTCAACAGGCTGTGGGTTTCCATCTCATCCCTGGTTAACACAATCAACGGATTCCCAATAAGGGGTGAAGAGCAAAATGAACACCATAAAATGTCTGTGGACGACTATAAAAATGAGCAAAGCGCATGAAAAATGTGAAACACAATCAAGCTAATGACAAATGTTGTTGGTGCGTTATATGTAAAATAAAATTGCTCTAACAAGAAGATAGGTTGTGTGCCTCTCTGCTGTGTGATGGCACTGACCTGAGGATAAGCACAATCTAAATATTGTAGAATTCATTGTTGTTTGCGCCTCTCTGCTGTGCGATGGCACTGACCTAAGGCTTGGCATCTCTTTGAAAGCTCTTAGAATAGTTTCTTCTTGTCAAAAACCCGTAGACTGCTCAAAATTCTCCTAAGGAAAGTTGATTACCATATAAGTGTGGGATCCACAAATGCTGGTTGAAATAATAAACCTAAATAATTCACCAATGTATGTCAAAAATCTAAATGTATTGCTTTATATGGACAAATATACTAACAATCATTGTGGCAGCATTCCCCGATGGTCAAAATCAATGTGTGCTACATAACAACTCTAGCATGATTTCCTGTTAGTGCTCCTGACTCTTAGATGAATAAGACTCTGTGTTTGATAAACATAAAGTTCTATGTATCTATGTAAATATAAAATGTCCCAAATGATTATGTTTATGCCTGTATGATTCCATAAGAATCTTTCTAGATAAGTTGAAAATGCTTGAAGCTGTTCTGCTCAGGGGGAGAAATCATTTAAGGAATGTCAAAATGTTTTCAACCCACATCGAATGCAAAATACAAAAATAAGCTTTAATCTAGTTTTGTTTAAAGTTTTTCTTAGCCTTAGTTATGTTTGTATCGAGTCGATATCAGACTATGTAACAAGATGAAATCGGTGAATGTCACTAATTGAGCCGAACATTATCTGATAAAAGCTTGTTTCTGAGAGGTTAAAAGGATCACGTCTGAGGTGATCACAAGGTATTCATGTAAAAGGATCACGTCTGAGGTGATCAAACGGTTTTCAATTAAAAGGATCACATCTGAGGTGATCAAACAGTTTTGATTAAAAGGATCACGTCTGAGGTGATCAAAAGTTTTCAGTTAAAAGGATCATGTCTGAGATGATTAATGGTCATAATGTCATATATCAAATTCAAGTTTTTGTAAGGTTGGGAAAAGTGAAGTCAAACTCATATGTATGAGCCAATCGCACGATTAGATCATAAGTATGGACCAATCGCATGATTGAACCATAAGTATGAACCAATCGCATGAATGGACCATGAATATGTGCCAATCACACGATTGGACCATGAGTATGAGCCAAACACATGATTGGACCATGAGTATGAGCCAATCACATGATTGAACCATGAGTATGGGTCAAGTATACGATTGAATCACAAGTATGAACCAATCGTATGACTGGCTGAAAGAGTCTAAGTCAGTCGCACGACTGAACCTCAGTCGCATGAATGAATCATGCGTATGGGTCCAGTCGCACGACTGATTCACAAAACAGTATAAAAAGGGGCTTAGTCATTCCTAGCCCTACACTTGATTTCAAAAAGCTCTCACGAACCGCCGATTACCATACCCACCTTTTTCAAAATTTTCTCTGTCATTGACTGATTATTGCCTTACTAACCGATTGTTATCCATCTACAGGTATAGTGAGACTAAAAACATGACAAATAACAATTTCAAATCAATCCAAAATGTCAGAATCACTTAAAACAAGAACCGAGGCAAGTAACCCTAAAATAGAACACATAAATGGACATAAACATGTATTTAAAAGACAATAAGTGTAAAATCGAGTCCATGCGCGTCTAATGAATCCAAACTTGATGTGTAAATGACTGATTTAACAAAGATTCAAAATTTTGGACTCGCACAGTGGGTATGTGAAAGGACATACGGATGAACTTCAGTCGCACGATAGAGCCAGATGCATGATTCAATCGCACGATTGAATCAATCGGTGACTCAGTCTCACGACTGACTCAACCGCATGTCATGGCATACGACTAAGTCCAGTCGGAGGATCAATCGCACGACTGAGTTCAGTCGCATGGTTCAATCGTACGATTGAACCAGTGGATAAAATCTGTTCTAACTCAAATGTTCTCTCTTGTGAACGGATCTAACGTGTTTGTTACATGTGTTACAGCAAAATTGCTGACAGATGGACGATAAGCACTAAGCATAATAATGTTCTTATCTGGACCCTACTTCTAGGAACGCTTTAGAGTTTGTCGGGATCATCGATTTTGTTCGACGATCGAGGATATATAGAGCTATTTTAGCTCCATGCACACCGTACAGATCCATACAACAGGCATTCTGGGAGAATGCTATTGTCGATCGCTTAGTCGAGCCGTACCGGATTCGAAGTTCTATCTTCGGACTTGACATCGATATAGGGGAGGATGACATTAGGAGAGTCTTAGACTTGGGTGAGGATGGAGACTACCCAACCAAGTTACATCCCCTGACAGTTAGGGGTTGCTTCTTGAGGATCAAGTACGCCGGCAACATCAATGCCGGCGTGCTTAACAAGAGCAACATGTGCCCGCAGTTTTAGTACTTGGGACATGTGATCCTCAAGTGCATTGCGTCACGGAGAGGAGGATTTGACGAGATGAGCGATCAAATCCAGAATGCATTCGTTGCACTGGTACTAAACCACCCGTTCAGGTTTTCTAGGGTGTTCTTCGGGTATTTGAGGGAGAACATAGAGGTGAAGGGGAAAGAGGGTTTTTGCATGTACCCTAGGTTCCTACAGATGATCATAGATGAGAAGCTCCCCTCACTGCCCAAGAACAAGGATGATGAGGTAGTCCTAGAGGTTATGAATGATACTACCCTAGGGAGGATGAAGGTTTACCGGGGGAAGAGGGTGAAGTCCCGGGTCAGGAGGTTGTTTGGTCATCTGGCCGACATTGATTATGTCGCACCCGCCAGAAAGAAGTGGCGCCATGATGACAGCGACTCCGATGTTGAGCCAGTAATGATCCCAGAAGACGACGATGATGATGATGATGACCAAGGTCATGGTCAAGGTGGTGGAGAGGACGGCTCGAGCCAAACACGAGCCACGTACACGTCTACTATTCCTCCACCACCTCAGCAGAGTGGTGCATCAGCACTTTGTGGATCTGAGCAAGCTGCTAGCCATAAGGACTTTCTGATTGATGAAAACGAAGAGTCTGATGATGCTCTCATAAGGAGAGTAGGTAGCAGGGTGGTTGCTACAGAGAAGGGAAAAGAGGCGGTTGGCAGACGCCAAGCTAGTTCTAAGGGTGGTGACACTGATGTCACAGACCCATTATACACACCCAAGCAGCCGATGAGCTTATGGGGAGCCCTGATTGCTGAGGGTTCCAGGAGGAAACGAATGGCCCGACCCTATGGCAAGAAAGGCAAGAGGTAGAGATTTGTACTTATAAGTTCTTCCACTACCACAACCACAACCACCATCACAGCTACATCCACAACCACAGTCATTGACACCACCACTTCCATCCCAGCCACCACTACTACCATCCTATCCACCACACAGATATCCACATCCACCTCACCCACCATGCCAAGAACAGTTCCACCACAAACCATTCCCACTCCTACTCCTATCTACACCACATCCACCACTACACCTTCTACTCCCTAAGCTGGCACATCTTCCTAGATCCCACCTTCTCAGAGCTTTACTCTACCCACAGTTGGGTTAGAGGAACAGTTGGCCAGCCTAACAGATTAGTGCTGAAGCTGTTGGCTACTGATGATTTGAGAGCCAACCAGCTGAACCAACTGATGGCAGTTAATGCAGCATAGGGCAAGCAGATTGCCTAACTTACTGAGAAGAACGAATCTCATGAGAGAGCTTTAGTTCTAGCTCACAATGCTTTGCAAGCTCAAAACGAGCTGGTGCTTGCATCTGCCAAAAGGATTGATGAGTTGGGGAAGCAGAATAGGAAGATGATGTTGGGGCTGAAGGGTACAAAGAGTGAGCCTTTGAAGATTAAGGGTGATGGAGACGATGATGGAGATGATGATTCAAGTGAAGATGAATCAGATGAAGAAGGTGATGAGGAGGATGCCGGAGGAAGTGGAAAGGACAAGAAGGGTGATGATGATGATGATGAGGATGATCAAGCAGGTGATGCAACTGCATCAGCCTCGACTCCATCGACAAGGGAGAGGCGCACCAAAAGAAACCAAGATCAAGGAGCCTCTTCCTCAGCTCCTCAAGCTGAAGAGACACACGATCAAGGAAAAAATACAACTCAACAGACCGATGACTATGATATTGCTCCCCTTCAGCAAATCAAGACTCAACTCACTATCATTCGTGATTTGTAAGGGATAGTAAGACGGTCTGTGAGTTACACTCAAAAGGAGGGAGAAATCATCCACGACTTGACTGACGAGCAGCTCGTAGATATGTTCAGACTAAATCCAGATGAGCTTGTCTAAGATGCTTCAGAAGTCGACGTTGTTAGTGACAAAGAGCTACAAGGTGTGGATGAGATCAAGATCGAAGATGTCACATCAGAGTATTATCCAGAGTACACTGACCCTGAGGGTAATGTTATCCCCGACTTGGGTGAAACATTTGGCAGTGATACTTTTAGCACTCTCGATGAGAAAGAGAAGGAAAAGGAAAAGGATGA
>BJCO01745219.1:0-16359 GCA_018326465.1 Flaveria floridana | reverse complement strand
AAACTATGATACATGGGCAAATCCTATGTGAAGGATTTGTTGGGCTTGTACATAGTGGGTATGTGGGATAGCGGGTTCACCTTATTAAAAAGGGTTCCGTCAGGCTATTCATATACCGGTGAGTAAATTAAACTCACACTTTTACAGTAAATCCTAATTGATGATAGTTGATGATTTATCATTATATTTTACTTACCTATGAACTCACCAACTCTGTATTGACACTTGATTTACATGTATTCTCAGGTATCTATTAGGAGCTTATGGACATGCACGTAGGATCATATAAGAGCTCAAGATACATATTGTTTATTATCTGAGATATGATTAGTCGTGTTGTTAAAAGACAATCTATGTTTTATTTCCGCTACACCTAATAATTGTTACTCTGTCTATTAATGAAATGGTTATCTAAAACTTATCATATAGATAACTGCATCTCATGTGTGACTACTGTGTTCGATCCTGTTTGTTCACCCCTCCGTGATAAATTCCAGACCCGGAATTTGAGGGTGTGACAATTAAGATCCATGTACACGTTGGTCAAGGTATAAAGATAGTTACATAAGGCGCACAACATATAACGATGTTTAAACATAGAAATTGAGGAGTATAACGAGTTCAATATTAACAGGAACATTACGTAAGATAAGAATGAGAAGATATTAGAGTTTCGATGATAAATCAGTCCAAGGAATCAAGGATTTTTGATATTTTGAATATAAACCGGATGGTTCCATTTGGTAACGCATTACCATTTGAAAACATTGACAAGTCAAGGTAAATTGACCCATTTGCCTTAGAAACTTGTGTATGTTGACCATAGTTTATCACTCATCCCAGAAATCCCTAGGTAAGCATAACTGGTCTCGTAATGAGATTTATACGATATGCTTGCCTTAGCCCGAAGGCCTTTTGCCAGAAAATCCAGAATACAGGTATCTATGTATCACACAAATCTCTTAGGTTCATGAAATCAAAACCTTGATGAGTTTTTCAAAGATTAGACATAGAGTCTAAGGAATTAAACCCACGATAATAAGTGTAGATTCCACATGTCGTCAAGAATAAGTTTAGGAAGTTTTATTTGTTGGGGAGAATTAAAGAATCAAGGATAAGTTTAGGGAGGCAAGCAACCAAGTTTATTTAATTATAAGGGACACCTATCTAAGGGAATCAAGTTGCACAAAAAGCATCCCTAAATAGATAACATAATGTGACATGCAGCAATAAGTATAAACAAGATTATAAGGATTTTTCTATGAGGTTCATGCATAAACTATAGTCTAGGTCACCATTTCTAATAACCTAAATCCATATAGTTATGGGCTCTGATACCAATCTTTCACACCCAACATTGATGGCGGAAACGTCAAGATGTGAGAGTTTAGATCGTTCACAGCCACATAACGCTATTATTAAATCCAGATATAATATTCATAAGTTTCAGAGGTAACATTACAAACATAAGTCTCAAACAAAGATAACATCATGATATACAAGTTAAATATGACAGTTCATTCTTTTATTTCTCTAGGTCCAATCCTAGATGTGATAAGCTTCAAAGTAGTAATCGTACTTGAGTATTTCCTGAAACATGTTAAAAATAAAATTGTCAACAATAATGTTGGTGAGATTTCCATAGTTTTCAATACATAAGTATATAAAAGATGGCAATTCATGTTATAAATCAGAGAACAAAGTAACTAGGGATGTAAGACAGAATGCACAATCAAACCTTGACAAAGTTTTATAAGTCTCAAACGTTTATAAGTATATACGATTAGCTAAGTGTACTTGGATCAACCAAGCAGGCTTGTCTGGCCCATAGATCTATGACGTAGCCAGACTAGCAATAGTTAATGATTGTATATATAATCGACATTACATGGTAGCTACAAAGATCAACTAACCACAACATACAGGTGAAATGCCATAAGTTTACAAGAATCAAACGTTTTACAAGTGCAATGGTTATAATGTAACATGTTTCACCCCAAAGTGTGAAAGTATGAAAAAGGGGTATAGAAATACTCACTTGGATAATAAACGATGACAAATAATAGGATTTCTTGTTTATAAAGCCGAGGATTCGCTAACGTTCACCTAAACGAAACGTCATATTAAGTTAATCATGATGATCTTGGTGTTATGTTAATATCCATTTGTCCATGATTCTCATGTATTTTTTTAAATAGATGTAAGTTATTATTATTTTGGTATTTAAACGATTTAAACATGACTCTTAGTGATAATCACCATTAATAGAAATTAAGCCTTTATATTTTAATGGTTATTATTTACCTTTAAATAAATCTATATTTTGTAAATTTACATGGTTAAAATAGCCATTACAATATGTGTACATCCCTAAGTAGGTACATATATATTTATTTTCTAAAACAAAGATTTATATAATGAATTTGTAACTAAATCCATAATAATAGAAATTTATTAATTTGAACATAATTAATAGTTACATGAGCTTTATTTAAAACTCCAAGTTCATAATAGATGAGGTCTTATAATTTTCTTTCTATAATATTTAAAATAATTAAAAGAAAATAATGATTTTTAAAATGGGTTTTCTAATGAAATTAAAAGAAAATAAATTCTATATCAATTTTTTTGATAGAAAATTTTTTTTTATGGTTACTAATAATATTTGAAACATTTTTTGAAATTTATAAACTAATAAAACTCTTTAAAAAAATATTGGCAGGGGGCCGGGGTCGAACCCGGGACCTCCCCCGCATATGTATAGGAACTTAACCGGTGGGCTAGAGGCCCAAATCTGTTATGAAATCAACAACAAATCTTAAAAGCTTTAGTTAGCGAAACCCCAATTTCACATGAACCCTAAAAACATTTTTGGCCAAATTGATCATCAGAACTTCGATGTTAATGAAATTAACCATGAAGCTTTTGTTCCCCATGTAAAAACGAATCAAAGGATAGTTTCAGTACCCGTTAATTCGATGAAAATCAATGGATATGAGTTCGAACAAGGGTGCGGCTGTGGTGTTTTGGTTTGATAAGTTGGAGTTGATTATAATCGAATTCCGTGCACCAGTAGCTTCTAATAGTGTTTAAGGTCGAAAGCCCTCTGTCAATTTGGAATTATAACATGCAGAAATTGGAGTTCGATTGTGTTGTAAGTTCGATGGTTTTACGAGTGATTATTGTGATAAGAAGATGATTTTAGATGAAATTAGACACGCCATTAGTTTCTAAATGATTATACGAACGTATATACATGTTTAATTGCATCATTAATGCGATTTAAGTGTGGAAACGGTTTTGATGTTTGAGGGGGTTTTGGTTTTGAGTTTGAGTGTGTTAAAGGTCGGTTTAAAGTTCAATTACTACATTTATTCTTTTTGGAAACTGATTCACGAGCGTTTTGACATGTTTCGGGGTTAAAATGGCGACCAAAACCGATGTTTGAGGGGTGGCCGGAGCTCGGCCAGAAGCTGGCCGGAAGCTGGCCGGAAAAACGGGAAGAAGGGGGGGTGGTTTGGGTTTTTCATAATTACACAAATGGTCCCTGTAGTTATACTTTTTGTCTTTTATGTGATAAACTTTAATTTAAAGTTTCAAATTTAACATGAAGGCCCCCTTAACTTAATTTCCTTTAAGTTTTAATGTTTTTTTATAATTTAACAATCACTTAACTTTTATAAATTATTAAATTTTTATTATTATTATCATTATATATATATATATATTTATTTTATTTAGACTATTATTTATTTCTTTTTTTATTATCATGACTAAATGTTAAATTTTAAACAAAAATTGTAAATACTATTTCGTTATTATTATTTGTTAATTTAGTTTATTAACCTCGAAATTAACTAAGGATAAACAAGCCCTCAAAGTTTCATAAATGGCTTAAATGACACTTACAAATGCATAACAAAGTTAACTTTTATTTAACGAAAGTACGAAAGGTTACATAATCTGCCATGGGATGACTTCAAGATTATAATGAAAGAAGAGTACTGCCCCAGAAATGAAGTCCAGAAGCTGGAGGGGGAGTTTTGGAATCTTAAGATGATTGGTTCTGACATTGAATATAGGCACTCTTCACACGAGTTGGCTGCTTTATGTCCTCAGATGGTGACCCCGGCTTACAAAAGGATAGAGAAGTATATTGATGGTTTAGCTCCTCGAATTCAAGCTAGTGTCAGGGCTGCTGATCCTGTCGTTATTCAGCAAGCTATTCGGCTAGCTCATAAGCTCACCGATCAGGCAGTGGCGCAGGGCACTCTGCTTAAACGTGGCACTGCATCTGGCTCATCTGATCATAAACGAAAATGGTATGGTACTACCAACAAGTCCTCAAACTCTAACAACACCTAATAACAGTAGGCTAGAAAGTTTGATTCCTCCAGAAGCTTCACAAACCATAATTAGAACAACAACAATAACAACAATGGTCAGGGATCGAGTAATTATGCGGGCAGATATCCAAAGTGCAACAAATGCAACTTTCATCATCATGGCCAGTGTGATCGTTTCCGTTGCTAAAGGTGTGGAAGGATGGGTCATGCTGCCAAAGACTACAAGGGTGAACTGATAACCAAACAACAACCCCAGTAACAATGACAGGGCGAAGCAACCAGAGGCTATTACGAATGTGGTAAAGAGGGTCATTACCGGAAGGATTGCCCACAACTGAAGAATGGGAACAGGGGCAATAATGGAAATAACAACAATGGAAATGGCGCTAAGGGTCGAGCTTTCGTGATTGGGTCTGGCGAGGCAAGGAATGATCAAAACGTGGTTACCAGTATGTTCCCTCTAAACGACTGTTTTGCTTCTGTATTATTCAATACCGGTGCTGATAGGAGCTTTATCTCTACCAAGTTTAGCAAACTCCTAAATATAACGCTAACTGAAATGGAACCTAGTTACACGGTAGAACTAGCTGTGGTAAACTGATCGAGGCAACCCACATTCTTAAAGGATGTAACTTGGAACTATCAGGACACAAGTTAGAAATAGACCTTATGCCTGTCACACTTGGTAGTTTGGACGTTGTCGTCGGCATGGACTGGTTATCTAAGAACCAAGTTGAAATTTACCGTCGTGAAAACATCGTTCGTGTACCACTTCCTAGTGGTGAGATCTTATCTGTTCAGGGTGAGAAAAGCGGTGTAGTCTCAGGCATTATTTCATACATGAAAGCCCAAAAATGCTTACGCAAAGGCCATACCGCTATTCTAGCTATGATCACAGAGAAGACTATCGAAGAAAGGAAGATTGAGGATATCCCTATCGTTCATGACTTTCCTGAAGTTTTCCCTGAAGACTTACCTGGTCTCCCACCGTATAGTCAGGTCGAGTTCCAGATTGATTTGACGCCTGGAGCCGCACCTATTGCGAGAGCACCGTACAGATTAGCTCCGAAGGAACTGCAAGAACTGTCTACTCAACTGCAAGAGCTTTCAGATAAGGTATTCATCAGACCTAGTTCATCACCATGGGGAGCTCCAGTCCTGTTTGTCAAGAAAAAGGATGAGACTTTTCGCATGTGTATTGATTATCATGAACTGAATAAAGTGACGGTTAAGAACCGTTATCCTTTACCTCGCACTGACGATCTGTTTGACCAGCTTCAAGGGTCTAGTTTTTATACGAAGATATATTTGAGGTCATGATATCATCAACTGAGAGTCCGAGAGGAGGACATATCAAAGACGATATTCAGAACTCGGCACGTCATTATGAGTTTCTGGTAATGCCATTTGGTTTGACCAATGCACCCGCGGTTTTTATGGATCTCATGAACCGAGTGTGCAAACCCTACCTGGACAAGTTTGTTATCGTTTTTATTGATGACATCCTAATTTATTCAAGGAACAAGGAGGAGCATGAGGAACACCTTCGTCTGATCTTGGAATTAATTAAACAAGAGCAGCTATACGCCAAATTCTTGAAGTGTGACTTCTGGATTCGGGAAGTCCAATTCTTGGGTCATGTAGTCAACGAGAAGGGCATACATGTTAACCCGACAAAGATAGAAGCTATCAAGAGCTGGGCTATGCCAAAGACTCCGACGGAGGTACGACAGTTTCTTGGATTGGATGGATATTATCAACGATTTATCGAAGGGTTTTTGAAGATCGTTCAACCCCTTACAATATTAACTCAAAAAGGCACCGCGTACAGTTGGGGTGACAAGCAGGAGTCAGCATTTCAGTTCCTAAAACAAAAACTCTGCACGGCACCAATATTGACCCTACCTAAGGGGATTGAAGACTTTGTAGTGTATTGTGATGCTTCCATACAAGGTCTTGGTTATGTGTTAATGCAACGCGAGAAGGTCATCGCATATGCCTCCTGACAGCTAAAGGTTCACAAGAAAAACTACACGACACACGACTTAGAGTTAGGATCCATTGTGTTTGCTCTCAAGATATATAGACATTACTTGTACGGTACCAAGTGCACCATTTATACCGATCACAAGAGTCTTCAGCATATTTTCGAATAGAAGGAGTTGAATATGAGACAGCGTCGCTGGGTCGAGTTGTTGAACGATTATGATTGTGCGATCAAGTATCATCCGGGTAAGGCTAATGCAGTGGCTGACGCCTTAAATCGAAAGGAGACACCTAAGCCAAAGCGAGTTTGAGCATTACAACTCACCATCCACACCGGATTACCCGATCAGATACGTAATGCTCAACTTGAGGCTTTGAAGGACGAGAACCTGAAAGCCGAATCCCTGCGAGGCATGTAGAAGCAACTAGAAACCAAACCTGATGGAATCCGTTACTTCATGGACCGAATATGGGTTCCTTTGTATAGGGATTTACGAGAGCTGGTAATAGATGAATCTCACAAGTCACGATATTCTATTCATCTGGGTTCAGACAAGATGTATCACGATCTGAAGGTTCTTTACTGGTGGCCAAACATGAAAGCTGATATTACCACCTACGTAAGCAGATGCTTAACCTGTTCTAAGGTTAAGGTGGAGTATCAAAGACCATCTGGTTTATTTAAACAACCAGAAATTCCAGTATAGAAGTGGGAGAAGATATCAATGGACTTTATCACGAAACTGCCTCGGACTCCCAGCGGATGAGATACTATTTGGGTGATTATAGATCGTTTGATAAAATCCGCACACTTCTTACCAATTAGAGAGACTGATAGAATGGAGAAGTTAACACGTATTTACCTACGAGAAATAGTCTCTCGACACGGTGTGACAATTTCCATTATCTCTGATCGTGACGCTTGATTCACTTCATATTTCTGGCAATCTTTACAACGGTCATTGGGAACACGACTAGATATGAGCACTGCATATCATCCTCAAACCGATGGCCAGAGTGAGCGTACGATCAAGACTTTGGAAGACATGTTGCGCGCCTGCGTGATTGATTTCGGCAGCAGTTGGAAAACTCACTTACCGTTAGTTGAGTTTTCTTACAATAATAGTTATCACACATCGATCAAAGCTGCTCCGTTTGAGGCATTGTATGGGCGTAAGTGCCGATCACCTATTTGCTGGGCGGAAGTTGGAGAAAGCCAACTTACAGGTCCTGAACTTGTGCACGAGACGACTGAGAAGATCGTGCAAATCCGTAACCACATGGCAGCAGCACATGACCGACAGAAGAGTTACGCTGATAAGCGTCGTAGACTGTTGGAATTCCAAATTGGTGATAAGGTACTTTTAAAAGTGTCACCTTGAAAGGGTGTGATACGTTTCGGGAAACGTGGAAAATTAAAACCTAGATATGTGGGACCGTTTGAGATTGTCAAACGGGTTGGCCCCGTGGCCTATCAATTGAACCTACCCAAAGAACTTAGTGGAGTACACAATGTGTTCCACGTGTTGAACCTGAGGAAATGCCTTACAGATGAGACTCTCATCGTTCCATTGGATGAGATAGATGTGGATGAACAACTGCATTTCATTGAAGAACCGGTGGAAGTTATGGACCGAGAGGCCAAAACGCTCAAGCATAGTCGTATTCCAATCGTTAAGGTCCGTTGGAACTCAAAGCGTGGACTAGAGTTTACATGGGAACGTGAAGATCAAATGAAGAAAAAGTACCCACAGCTGTTCAACGATCAGGCATCTACTACTTAAGGTACCATTTAAGATATCTTTTCTTTCAATTTTGATACGAAATTCCCTTCAACAATGGGATGATGTCGCAACTCTCACAAAACCCTACGTTCTTTGTTTTCGATTAATTCAGGAAATCCTTAGAAAAACTATTTTGTCTATGTCCCATATAACTGATCACTTGTTCACTAGTCGATCGTTGTTCCTGATGTTCTAATTTTCGGAACGAAAATTACTTTAACAAGGGGATGAATGTGACACCCCGTAATTTTTAGGTTAACAACATTAACCCAACTCTGATTCCGTTAACATTATATATATATATTTATATATATATTGTCTTTCATAACTTTTATATTTTGTTATAACTTATCAACAAATTAAATTTAGCTGGGGGTTGAAGTATAGTTATATTAACATGAGGGGGTGAGAGTGCCCATCCTCCTAAACTTAATATTCTAACTAACTCCCCACTTCATATGGCTCTCGTAGCCGACCTGTTCCCTCCCCTCAAACTCACCATAACCAACACCCCAACCATAAAACTCTTCTTCTTCATTGAACACCCTCAAGAAAACCCGAGAGACACATCTGCCGGCGGCATCGCTGCTCGCGTGAACAAGCATCAACGACAGCCCCTTCTCCCTTGCAACAGCCGGCAGCCCTTCCTCCACTTGCGGCAGACACTTCGACACCTTCTTCGCGGTAACTCGTGTGCGGCGAGCGACCACCGACAGCCCTTCAATTCACGCAACCGCTCCTCCTCCGGGAACCACAAGGGTCGATCGAAACAGCCCTCCGGTAAGCTTCTTTGCTAGTCTCACGTTTCGGGTTCGATTATGTCTCGGTTACGTTGCGGGTTGCGACGGTTTGGTTTTGCAATGGTTCTTGTTCGTGATCGCATGTGTATGTATAACCGTGTGTATGTTGTTGTGTTGGCGTGTGTTTGTGATCCATCATATGCCTAGATTTGTTCGTATAGATTGTTTTTATAATTTGTTACGTTCACGACTGTCGGTTAGTATTAAGATGGGTGGGTTCAGCCATGCGTGCGAGTGTGTATGTACAAATCTTGTGTGTAATGCTTCTGCGATTCATGTGTTCGTGCGTGTGTATGCATCCAGGGGTGTGCGGAGATATATATATATATATATATATAAACGCATGACTGCAGTGAGGGTGTGTATTGCCTTGTAATTGTATGTATGTGTTCTTGATTTTATATATATATATATATATATATATATATATATGCATACTAATAGCCGTGAGTTTGTGGGTGAGTAACCTGCCCATGTATGTGTGCTTGTTGTGGGTGCTCTACAATGAGCGTGATTTAGTTATGGAGGTGGGGGTGATGCATGATTTTTGGTTTAATTTGACAGGTGGATTGTCATGGAGATTTAAAGTATGCATGTATGACTTGGGTGTGGGGTATTTATATTTAGGTAGTATGAGTGATTATGTGGACTCAAGCATGTAAAATATATATGCATGTATGCATGAAGTTGGATTTGACAGTGAGTGCTCACGTGGTATAAGGGGGGGAGGTAGGTTAGGTAAAATATTATTATGGTCATGTGCATGAAAGCAAAATATCTTAATATGTGTGTGCATATTTTATATGAGGGTGTTAGATGTTGGATATAATGTGTGTATAAATTTTTACATGTATATTATCGTAAGTGCTTTATATATGATCGTTATGCAATATGATATATGGACTAAGCACTATTAACATATAGGTTTTTAGTATATAAAGTCTTAAAATTTAAAATCGCGTTGACGAGTTTCTTTATACATGATCTAGTATAAACGATGGTGATTGGGTTTTGTGCATTAAAGGTGAATTAGTATGTACTTGAGCTTAATTGGGAAGGGGAAATGTCGATTACCCATACCGTAACCGACCCGTATTAGCGAAACCGTACAGTTTTACTATTAATAATTAATATTAATAGACATTGAATTATATCCAGGTGTTCGGGAAATCTAATAGCTTGTACTCTGCGTAACTTTATTGACTGTACATTCAAGGTGAGTCTTCACGGCCCCTATTTTACATTCTTTTCTTTTTGAGGGAGAAAACATGCAAACATATTTGCAAAATGTTTTCTAGTATTATTATTTATCGCTTGTTACGTTAGTGCAAACATATTTAAAAGTCCTTACATTCTCGAACCGTTAGTAATGTGTAGCGAGGTAATTCTGAGTATTAGTACTGGGTTTGACAAACCCCGCCCGGGCTAATCGCGCTAGCTTGATTGGAGGTCAAACGGGTGCGTAATTGACCAAACATTTATCACTATCTGTGTTAACGTGACGGGAAGGCAACAAACATACAAACAGTCAGCTTCGGTTTGAAACGTTAAGTAACTTGATTATAGGCTAGCTACCTATCGATATGCTTTAATTACTTTATCATTCGAACATTTTCAAACATATTAACTGTTGTTAAACCTGTGAACTCACCAACTTTATGTTGACACACTTTAGCATGTTTTCTCAGGTCACAGGAACGCTTAAGCTTACGTTGCACGGTTAAGGAACTCACTCAGCACATGCATCATCAAACTCATTTATCTTGCATTGAACATTTTGTTTTGGCATAATACTTGACAAACTTTTAGTATTGGTTTACATTTCAGTTATACGCTTCCGCACTGACATTTAATTCGTTTATGTTTTTACTCTATTGAAGTCAAACATTTATTTTAAATTCATTTAGTGTCATTTGATATGAACGTGTCTGAGATTCTGGTTTGTCACACGTCTAACGGTAAAACCCCGTTTGTGAAAATTGAGGGTGTGACACTAGATAAACGCAAAACTTAATTTCCCAGAAGATAAAAGAGCAATTTTAAAAACATAAATCTCATTATACGAAGAGATGACATTGGAATTATGCAGCTCAAACATTCGAGAACAAAACTCAATTACAATTATAATATGAAGCCTTCAACCACCTCTACAATCCTAATTAAAGTTTCACCTTCAACCCTACAACATCCAAAGTTGATTGAAATGCAATATGTACCATAACTAAACTCTTTAACTTTCATACAAACAGAAATGATGAAATTCAACTGAACGAGAGTTTTTAATACGAGTGAAGAAATTGCTAGCTGAAATATCCAAATCAAATGAACGAAACTCAATAAAGTCACGTCTAATTTTCATAGTAAACACATAATGTTTTAGTTTTGAGACATACCTTCGCCCAAATCAAATGAGTAACACGTATCACAATCTCGGATATGAGATTTGAGCAAACGATTTAGAATAAAAGGCTCGTTTAGGCGTGTGAGCTAGCTCGAGTTCAGATGAGCAATAATATGAGCTCCAGCTTCCACTTAAGTGTGTTTTAGTTGCGTCGATTTGAGTTTGTTGCTAGCCGATCTCAAGTAGCTTACGAGTTGTCTTATATTGTTTACACCCCTAGTAAAATATATATCTTTTTTATTAATGAATTAATTAAATGGAATAATATTTATAAAAAAATAGTAGAATAAAATTAACTTTTTAAAAAAAACTTAACAAAAGTTTAATTTAACATATTAATGGAATGATGCGTTAAATAAAAGAAGTTAAAGAAAGTAATAGATATTTTTATTTCATTTAATTTATTAACGGATAATTCGATCACTTATGGGTAACTGACTCACCCGATCATCTCTATTACTCGAGTATGGAACACTTGGGCATTAGGTGGCACGTGCCCGAAGAAAAGATCATACATCAGTATGTCCCCATAAGTCTTGAACTTGAGACCACCTCAAGAGTAAACCCACCTTAGGTGAGAAAATTCGTTCGTGAAACTTGAATTCAAAACTTTCTTCTATTTTAATGAAGTCTTGGTGTAAATCATCCGAACTACTTGTACTAAATATTAGTAGTAACTACTATTACTATTGTTAAGTAGTTGAAAAAAAAAAGTAGTTAGATATGTTATACCAGCCTATATATATGGGTAGTTTCATAGTAAAAAAAAATATTTAATGTAAAACCCTAAGAAAGATTATGAGCTTAACACGTGTATTTTTATTTGTTTAAAAAGGATGGCATTTTGGTCATTCAACTCATTATGTTACATTTATTGTGTTAAATATTAGTTTATTATGTCATATATTTTATATCATTTGTTATAATTTTAATTATTGTTTTTTACATTTGAGATCAATTTGTGTTATTTTTGTCATTGTTTTTAAAGATTATATAAATTTATTATCTATAATTGTGTTTTACGATTAGAAGTACACAATAATATACTTTCATCTATATATTTTTTTAATACTCATAATGTTAAATATAACATAATGTCTTATTATTATTATTATTTTTTATAGATTATATAAACTTGTTTTATCTTTATGATTTTTGATCATCATTGTGTTACCTTGAATACTATAAGTTTTATAAAATACTATGAGTTTTGTTTTATTTTTGTTATTATTTGTGTTACCTTGAACAGTATGAGTTTTATAAAATACTATAAGTTTTGTTACCTTGATCACTATGAGTTTTGTCTTATTTTTGTTATTATTTATTATAGATTATATAAACTTGTTGTTATCTATCATTATTTTTTTTCACTATTGTGTTATTTTGTCATTGTTTTTATTTATTAAATTAAATAGTTGTTAATCAGTTATTATATTTTACATATTAAAGATACACAATAATGTTATTCTATTATTATATTTTTTAAAAATAATCATTTTTGAAAAATACAATAGTATTAAAAAACAGAATAACTTAACAAAAAGATATAATGAACTGCACTAAAGACACAATGACGAGTTATGAGCTTAAAAACTAAAAAAATTAACTTTTTATATAACAATATTGTACTTATTTTAAATATTAAAAAACGTTTGTTTTTATAGTGTGATGTTATAAAAATAATGTCGTGCATAAAAGTTGTGAACATTTAAAAAATTAAGAAACTGGCAAAAAGTAAAAAAAATGGTTATTTTTAAAATACTTCTCGAATAAACTTTTTCCTATAATTTGAATTTCATCATTTATTATTTGGATGGATGGTTAAAATTACTTATTATATGTTTTAGTTTTACAAATCTTTTTATTTGAACATTTCCATTAAAAATAGTAAATCAGTGGCGAATCATAGTTGGGACCGGGGGGGGGGGGCGCCGCCCCTCTCTTTTTTTCGTCGGTAGTGTTAAATTTTAATCCGATAGTATAAATTTTTGGCTCGGTAGTGTAAATTTTTATATAAAACTCGAGTTCGCCCCCTCTAAAAAAAATTAATTTCGACCCCGCCCCCCCTACTCCCGTGTTCAAGCTCCGCCACTGTAGTAAATTACATATGGACATATGGTTTGCATAAAATTTAAAATTGGTCCCTAAACCTTAAACTCTATGGAAATAGTCCCTAACTATCATATTTGCTTTCATATTTGCTTTCATATTTGGTCCAAAAAATCAACAATGGATAACTTTTTTGTTAAAATAATATAAAATTACTATTTCACTTCGATAACTAAAGTCCGTATATGTAAACCTAAGCATCAGGTATCACTACAAAACCTTAAGTGTTTGGTGGTTTCTACAACTGACTACTTATTAACAACTACAACCTTCTTGCCCCATGACTACATGTTTTAAACCAAATATGCATTTGCATATAAATATATAATTGATTTTGTCTCATGGTGTGTAAAATCAACCTCAGCCTTTTGTATGATGATCTTGTGACAACAGCATCTATGAGTCAAAAGATGTAAATTTTGTAGGAATGAAAAGTTGCACACACGCCACTCTCTATTATATGACTTACGTTTATGTTTTATGTACGTGTCGGTATAATTCCAGTCCATCTACATTTTAACATACATTCTATTCGAAAACAAGTTGGGTCAAATATAAATGTTTTCAATGACGGATCTAGAAACAAAGTTTAGGGGTTAAGTAAAAAAAATTTATCGTACATTTATATTAATAAAGGGGTGCGAAGTAAAATCATTCAAATCAAATCCATTTGGGATTGGAGGAACTGAACCCGAATGAATTAAAATCAAAGGAGTTGTTGACCTAATATCATCATCATTATTAGAACTAATATCACACTCTTGAAATTTTCTGTTAAAAAATTTACCAATAAAAACTTGTTTTTTTCTCTGTTAAATCTTTAATTTTATAACAAATAACACAGTAAGATTAAATTGCACTTAAAAATGACACAATTTAAATATCTAATTTTAATATCAAATTTTTAATTTATCTTTATAATCCTTACTTCATATACCTAATTGTATAAACCCTAAATATTAGAAATTGAACCATATAACCACTGATTTTTATAACAAATAACGCTTAAATAACACTTAAATATTAGAGGGAACAACATTAATTATAAATCCCTAATTCCACAGTGTAATAAAGAATAAAATACTTGAAATGTTACCTTAAAGTGTACGGTAAATTAGTGAAAGATCAGATGTGAGTGGTGGCAAGGGGCGCCACAGCAAGAGGCAGTTTGGCGGTGCGGCGGTGGGGACATGGGATGATTGGCATTGTGGGAGGTTGGTGGTTGACTGGCTGTGGCCTGGGGAAGGGACGAAAGGTTGATGGGGGTATCGGGCGATGGATATTGTTTTTTTATTTTAAGTTTTATGTTTGATTAGGTTATGTGTATTTAGGCTAATTAGTTACGTTTTTTAAGTTGTTTAATGTTTTTTGAATTTATTTTTATTTTGGGCTTGTTAATTATTATTGTATTAGACTATTGGGCATTTTGAGCTTATTAGTTATTTATGTTTTTATAAAATGTATTGTTTTTAATAAAATATAAGATTATTTTTTATAAAATTTAAAACTTTCTATAAAGTGTTGAGTCTAAAAAAATTTAGCGGTAACGTAATATTTTCTCAGGGGTAACGTAAAAACGTAAATACATTACCCATAAAAAGTTGAGGGGTAGCGGAGGCTACCCCTCGGCTCCATGTAGACCCGCCCTTTTTCATGCTTATTTTTTTAGTATGTTATGAGTTTGTCTATATTTCGATGTAAATTTTATTTGAAAACGAGTCGAGATAAGCATGATACATTTTCATTTGATGGAATAAATTCGAGTTACTTTATGTTTCAACATAAATCTAGTTTCGAATCGAGTCGGGGCAATTGTAGTCGCACATAGTGCCGCAACACGTGCTTATATATGTACGTTTTGAGTTGATCTATATTTCGACGTAAATTTTGTTTGAAGTCATGTCAAATGCAATACGTTTTCATTTGACGGTATAAAATTTAATTACTCTATATTTCAACATAAATTTAGTTCGGGAACGAGTTCGGTGGATTATAGTCTATATTTTATCACGTCACGTACGTTTCAGCCGCAACACTCCGGAGTATAAAAAAACTAGTCTACTCATACGTAATATGTAAAAATAATCTTATGCAAACATGAGAATGCTAATCAAATCACTAAACATCCGCTAGGACTTCTGTTTTAAAACGAACAGGGACGATTACACCTAGTTTTAAATTCCTAGTTAAAGTGTTTTCAATCTTTAACCAAAAATTTACCCCTGATATGATTGACCACATTCATCTCCCATCAACCATGTTAAGAACACGAACACGAACACGAAAAGAAATGTATAAATAACACAAATACTAATCTTTCTCGGTATTTAAACATTTTCTTCCTACGACTAGGTCGCCAACCCGAGTGTCTAACTATGGATTAGTATAAGCTTAGGGTTCTAAGCCGCTAAAATCCTAAAGTTTGTATCACCCAAAGTGGAAAAACAAAATATAAGAAAAGGAATTCATACAGACTGTGGCATGATGTTAATAAATTTTACTAGGGCACTTTGTGCTTCAATCGACTTACAACAAGAATTTCAGATAACATACACTCTCGCAAAATACCTTCTAAAGAAACAATCCACAGATCTACCATTAAGTCGTCCTCCAGTGTAACAACCCTAGAAAATTTTTTTTTTATTATTATTATTAGAAAGTTATATATATATTTTATATGCATATTAAGATAAATTAAAATAAAACATATATGTGTGCATAAGATATACATGTTTATATGTATATATAGGTATATTTTCACGTATGCATGTTACATGCATGTACGTATATTACTAGTTTAGACATCAATGAAGGGTTATGTGCCCGAAAATTATGCATAGGTGTATGTATATACAAATTTTACGTATACATATACGTGAACCATGTTTTAAAATGATTACATAAAATCATAAAACTTTTAAAGCAATGCATAT
>BJCO01745218.1:0-10977 GCA_018326465.1 Flaveria floridana | reverse complement strand
AATCAAGCAGATCCAAATTTTCAGAGGGACGAATACGACGCTGCTCCCCTTCAGCAGGTCAAGACTCAACTAACCATGATTCTTGATCTGCAAGGGATTGTCAGGAGATCAGTGAGTTACACCCCTGAAGAAGGGGAAATAATTCATGATCTTACTGAGGAGCAACTGGTAGAAATGTTCAAGCTCCCCGATGAGATTGTCAAGGACGCTCCAACCATTGAAGTAAACAGCGACGATGTGCTGAACGACATTGATGAGATAGAGATAGAGGACGTCACTTTAGAGCACTATCCAGAGTATGCTGACAAAGAGGGAAATGTGGTCCCCAATCTGGGTGATTCCCTGGTCAGTGATACGTTTGAGATGTTAGATAAGATGGAGCAAGAGTCCAAGAAGGTTGAAGAACAAGCCCAAGCATCAGACATCGATGTTGATATCAGAAAGACTGAATGGGCTGCATGTTTTGAGGAGATCCGAGCCCAACGCACTGCTCCTAAACCGAGTGACTACACCAAGCTCTACAAACTGAAGAAACATCACAAGGTGTCAGGAAAGATTATCGCGTAAGCTCATTTTGATGATCTTAATGTATACGTGGTAAAGAGAGAGAAGGGTATTGAGTACTTTAGATTCCTGCATGATCTAAATTCTCTACCTGGTTTTGAGCTCAACCAGCTGGCTAAACTGAAGCTGTTATACGCTGACCCGAGAAAGATGTCAGGCTGGTTTGAGGCTGCATTGAACAGAGAGTACCACACAAGGTGGGTCAACTTCAAACATCAACAACCTACGAGGTATATCAAACGGTCTGAAGTTGATCCCATAACTGGAAAGCCAAAGATAGTGCGGAAGTGGAGTCCTTTACGCACGATGTTAAGAATCCCTCTAAGGGAAATGCCACAGGACTTCACTCCACACTTTAAGTTGTGGTACTATGATTGGAGAATAGGGGAAGCGGTCATAGTTCTAAACAAAGAGGGTAAAATGGATACTATCAGGGTATTTGACCCAATATGGCTTACCAACTTGTCAGATGAAGATGTCTACACTCTCTGCAAGTGGCCACTATTCTATGACACGCAGGATATTATACAAGCCCTCCAATTCCAAAATGTGATCAGGCTCTGCTTTGCATTTGAAATACATGCAGGCGTCATAAGAGAGGAGAAGTACAAGAAGTATGAGGAGGTTATGAAGCAGGTAAGACAATAGGTGAATCTAGGTCCAAGGGGGAGTTTGTTGATACATGTGTACCTTGATTCTGATCTTAATGTGATATATCTTTATTGTCTTACACATATGTAATAGTTGGGTACTTAATGAAATGAAAATGTTTGGTTGTGTTTATAATGTTTAATATTTCATTAATGAGTTGTTTAACGCGTATCGATTTGATTATATAGGTGTGTGGTTATTTGAACTAATATCAATAATGTAATGATAATAAATACATTCAAACTTAGTAATATGAAGTTATCATGAGAATGGCCCATGCTAATGGACCATACGCATGAACAACTTCATACGAATGACTCAGTCGCACGACTGAACCAGGAGACTGGATCAGTCGCATGATTGTAACATGAGATTGGCTCAGTCGCACGACTGAACACTCAGTCATGCGAATGGATCAACCGCATGGCTCAATCGCACAACTGAACCATACTTGTGGTTCAGTCGCCCGAATGAGAAACACTAACCTATAAATACCACTTAAATCATGGAAAAACTAAGCACTTCGAATAGATACATACCCTAGCGGTCCAGAGACCTCTAAGAACCTGGTCCTAGTTCATAGATCGCACTAGATCGATTACCAATCGTTCTTAACATTTAGTTTCAATCTACAATTGTTTCTACGTGCGTTCTCACTGATTGGATCGCCAATCAAATAGGATTCCGCACTATTTGATTTGGTATACATGTTTATCAATTAGTATTTTGTTCAATACTTGATCCTAACAATCATAAAAGTCCTTACATTCTCAAATCGTTAGTGAAGGGCAAGCGAGGTAATTGTTAGTAGTACTACTGGGTTTGACAAACCCACCTGCGTTAGTCACGCTAACTCAACTAGAGGTTTAATATCTGTTCAGCTGGCCTAACATTTACCACTAGTCTGGGATAGACGTGGTGGAAATGCAAACAACTTACAAGCAGTCAGCCTTGCTTTTAAAAGACTAAGTAACTTGACTTATAGGCTAGCTATCTATTGATGTATCTTTGTTTATATTTACCTAGAAAACACTTAACACACATTATCTAGTTATTTAAATATGTGAACTCACAAACCTTACACTTTAGCATGTTTTCTCAAGTCACCATCATGCTTAAGGCAAAGGTTGCATTGCTGAGGTTCATGCATGTCAAATATTTCAAACAAGTAAATATGCATTTAATACTACAATTGGGCCCTATGTTTTGCGCATTTAATACTTATAATTTTAACTTTACTTTTATGTTTCCACATTGAGTACATTGAAAACTGCATTTTACTTTTGATTTACGAGCAAATGTTTTATTTTAGTTTCCTATACTAGTAGTTTGATATGACCAATTTCTGAGATCTTGTTTTGTCACATGCCTCGCGGTAGAACCTTGTAGGTAGAATTTGAGGGTGCGACATTGCTATTTTCATAACATTTGTGTCCCTATAAACAACCATGGCCATCTAACACTTGATGTCATTCTCCTCTACATCAACAAAGATTACTCTGATTACTGAATTGCATGAAGCATTACAAAATTGAAATTGACAAGTGTTATAATATAATGCTACAAAACAACTATTTATACCGCACCATACAAGTTTTCACCCCAAGTCTCATTGTTATTGCATCCTGGATGTTTTCTCTTCTTCAAAGTTTTCACATGGTGATAGATGTTTTCGCTTAGTCTTGATATTTGATTTCCCTAACCTACCTTTACACGATCACTTTTCTCAATCATACATCACTTCCTTTCAAACATAAAAAGTTCACTTTCTTCGTTTCCCTTAGGGAAAAAAATCCTACACACTATTTTAAACTCCTAGAAACATTTATATTACTAATTGCATGTCTATTCAACTAATAAATCTGAATTTAAAGTACAATAAGTGGTTGTCATGAGTTATAAGCTCCAATAGTGTCTAATACATCATTTAATGTAAATATGTTCACTGTTCTTTAGTTTTAAAAAGTTAAAATTACTCGAACACTAGACATGATGTTCCTGACAACAACTTAAGTCTCATTTGATGTAATTTCAGCTTTTAAAATTGTTCATCTGTCACCACCCAAATTCTTCATGATTGATAAGCCGATAACCATCTAAAACCTTCATTGTTAAACTTAAAACTTCATATTCATATGTGATTTGTGTACGCACATATTACTAGGTTATCTTGGAGTTTTCACAACAATGATAATTTGTTTTAAGACTATAAACTATCACAACTCATTCATAAGGAGGTATAAAACATAAAGCTATTAATTTTCATGTTAAATAATACAGGATCGATATTGTTCTCTCAACACTTAGTGTTTCTCACAAACTATTGAATATCACTCGTTTGATGAATGTAGAATCAAGAACTTAGTTGATAATAATATAATGAGTAAAGAACACAAGAAGTGGTTTTCAAGATACTTGTATATATTATCTCTCAACTAAGTGTCACAAGACTCATGCAAAAGCATGGATACTAAGTTACGATGAGCGACTATATATACTACTATCTACAGCTTGTTATACGTAAATAACATGATGGGACTTAGTTCTAAACAAATACTACATTGCTAGAGGTAGGGTATCTTAGATAAAGTATTATTTAAGATAAGGTAGTCATGACAGGTCCATAACTTACCTTTTGGTCACCAACTAAAGGTGGCAGCTGTACTAGCTAAGAAATGGTGAATAGTAGACAAAAGTAAGGTCAACCACATGAACGTGGAAGGCATCTTGCAGAGAATCAGAGTAGGCAGCAAGTGTCAGTCGGACCATGCTTTGTCCACTAGTTCATACTGTGTTTCTTCCGAAGGTAAAATGGCTTCGGAAGAATTAGTTCTTCTAAACCATTTTATACTTCAGAAGATACAGCTTCTTCTAATGCTTTGTCTTCGGAAGACTTTGTCTTTATTATTCTAAGTGTTTACTTTGAAAGGAGATCACCATATAAGCTTCGGAAGTTGCAGCATTTCCTTCGTAAGCTGCAGCATTGCCTTCGGAAGACTTTTCTTAGTTTGTACAGATTTCTTCTAAGTGTTGTTTTGGTTGCATCAGCCTCAATAGATCTAACAAACTCCCCCTAGGCTAATGCTACCAAAACTACACTTCCTTCTTCAACTTTTAACTCCTCTTCAATTCTTGCCTTTTGTTTAATTCGGCAAGATGAAGGCTGTCAATAAATATTCTAATGTGAGCAGCTATCATGGAGTTAGAGAGATTGGTGAATGGTCCCTCTGCTAGCTTAGCAATATCAAATCTGCTTAAATGTAGTAGAGAGGAGGCATTGAACCTGTTTACCTCTCCATTCTCCCTCTCCACAACAAAGTTATGAGAAGGTTCATCAAACCTCCACTGGATTATTTTGTTCCTAGGAATAAAGGGAAAGTTTGGCAGGCTATCCCCATTCCTAGTGTCCAGTAGGCTCACTAATTTTCTTCTTAGCCTTTTCTCTACTTCATTTAATGAATCAGAGCTTAAGGCTATAAGATTGAGTGATTGGTGTAGAGTTTCTCGGGGTAGATCTAGGAAGGCATTTCTTGTGAGAAAGCTTGAGGATCCATCAATGTATTGTAATGTGAGGAATCCTCCCTCATAAGAGATGCTACTCACTTTTGAGCAATTGTTGAGTCTCCTTTTGATCTCCCCAATTTCTTCTAAGGTTGGAGTTTTGGATGGTTCAGAGGATGATTTGGGTTTTGATTGGGTTTTAGGTTGTGTTTTGGGTTGTAGGATATGTAGTGATGGTGGTTGTTGAGAGGCAGGGGAAGGTGGTAGTGGTAGTGTGGATGGTGTGGGCTCAGGAGTGTATGGTTCAGTGATGGGTTCGGTTTTGATAGGGAAAGAGAAGGGTATAGGCTAAGTGATGATTTCAGTTGTTGTATGTAGTGGTTTGGGTTCTGCTTTAGGTTTCATCCTCTGTATCTCCTTATATACCTTCTTCTTTCTTCCTAAGCGAATGTCAGCTTTGATATCACTGACATGTCGCTGTAGGGACTTCTCTGACATTGGCCCAACTTGCCTACCAGTGAAGCCATGTGCCCTGAGATAAGCCTTCATCCAGGCTTTATCTCCTACTTTCTTGGCATCTGCAAGCTTTTCCTCTTCTTTTTTCTCTCCTTTATTTTCTCCCTAACAACTTTCTTTCTTTCCTTACTGATTTGATCCTGCTCTCTGTTGACAATAAGCAAAATCATCTCATTCTCATGAGGACTTAGTTCCTCCTAAGAGTAACCTCTTGAGCACAGGAAGGCTATACTCTCCTTCCTTTTCTTCAACTCAGCTTCTTCTCTCATCTTTCTTGCCTTCTCCTTTTTAGCCCTCCTTGCTGCATCCTCTTTTTCTTTTTGCAGCAAGGTTGCCTCTTCCAATTTGATAAGCTCATCAAGTGGGAGTAGTAGCATTTCTTTATTTGCTACTCCCAGGCTGATGAGTCTATCAATTACCTCCAACCTCTTCTTTTCATTGATAGACTACTGAGATGTTACTGCTGCTTTGCTGTTTGCAGCTAACAACTTTTTAGTAGGGAGTCTACCCTTTCTTCTCAATTTGTTTAACCTCTCATCCTCACGAAGTTCCTCATCATTCATCTTCCTCTTACCTTTGTAATCATGAGGAGATACTTTCTTTGGTGATTATGGTTTTGAGGGTTGAGGTTGAGAGGACTGAGGATAAGGTTGAGAAGTTTGTGGTTGATCTTATTGTATTTATGGAAGGATAGGAGTTGTAAGGAAGTCCTTAATGTTCACCTCAGAGGCTAGATCAAGGATGGCCTCTGTGAGAATCAGTTCATCAGACAAAGATGATAGTTCAACAATTACTTCCGCAGCTGAAATTATTGCTTTGGAAGAAACTAATATAGCACCATCTGTCCCAACTGAGGCAGTTGCTGGGCCATCAGTCCCTATTTCCCCTTTAAAGTGAATCTCAGATTCCATAGTAACCTTAGGTTGACCAACTTCCACCTGAGTGGTAGGCAGGGCACTGAGCCTTTGAAGCTCTTCTGCTCCAAAGTAGGTTATGGCAACATCAGGGGATGGTTGTTCAAGTGATGAGCTCATTAGAAATTGTGTGACAAATTTGTGAAGGCTGATGAGCATCCTTGGTTCCACTTGAAAACTCAAAGGAGGTGGTTGTGGGAAAACAGTGGATGATTGCTTTTGTGTAGGGTAAAGGGAGGATAAAGTTATAAGAGTGAAAGATTAAGGTTTCTCAGAAATTTAAGGTTCCTCATGAGCTTGTTCTGTACATTCTCCCCCTTTTTGGTAGCATCATCTAGAGAAGCAGACGAGCTAGAGGAAGAAGTTAAAGAAACCTGAGTTGGTACATGCCTGACAGACTTCTCAATCTGTGTCTCAGCTAGTTTTGCCTTGAGATCTTTAATCTCAAGTTGCTGAGTGACAGACCTGGTTTCTAAGATCCTAACCTTGAAGTCAAGGTCCGAGACCTTAGAGAGAAGGTACTCAATGGTGAGTTTCAATCTTCCCTATCTTCATGTGATGAATCACGGGGAGATGAGACAACATACCTAGTATGTACATCCTCATCACCAGTAGTGGTTTCTTGGCACCCTGGATTCCTTTGCTAAAGGATATCTCTTTCAGAGATGTTAATGGGTAGAGTTTCCGTAGACTCAGTTTCATTGATGTTACCACTGTCCTGAGAGCTCAATGAGAGACTCTTAGTAGTGGCAGCTGAGCCTACATGAGTCCCCTGCACACCGGTGGGACTCACCTCAGTTATTGGTTGCTGATGTGGGTCAGAGATCAGAGGTTTCCTTTGGCTCTGTTGATCTAGAGATAGGTGTGATAGATCAACTTCATGGGTTTGAGGAAACATGAAATCCTCATCAATTTGGGTTAAAAGGTCAGTGAAGGATAAGGTAGGTATTCCTAATGACCCGGGACCTTGGTCAACATCTAATGACTCATAGTAAGTGATGTGGCTTGGTCAACATCTAAAGTTGGTGAGTTCACAGGTTTTATAACAGATAATATGTTTGTAAATGTTCGAATGGTAAAGTAATTAAAGCATATCGATAGGTAGCTAGCCTATAATCAAGTTACTTAGTGTTTCGAACCGAAGCTGATAGTTTGTATGTTTGTATGTTTGTTGCCTTCCCATCATGTCTCACCAGACAGTGACAAATGTTAGGTTAATAATGCACCCGTTTGACCTCCAATCAAGCTAGCGCGACTAGCCCTGGCGGGGTTTGTCAAACCCAGTAGTACTACTCAGAATCACCTCGCTAATCCCATTACTAACGGTTTGATACTATAAGGACTTTCAAATATGTCTCCACAAACGTAACAGGCGATATCAATAATACTGGAAACCATAATAAAAATAGTGTTTGCATGTTTTCTCCCCCGAAAAGGAAAGAATGTAAAATGGGGTCGTGAAAACTCACCTCGAATGCTCAGCAACGAATAAACGATAGTACAAAGAATAGGGTTCCGAGTAACCTGTATTCCATTCAGTATATATATAATTAATATTAATTATTAATATTAATTATTAATTATAAAAGTAAGAATTGTTCGGTTTCGCGTTTCACGACTCGGTTCGGTGTCGGTTATCGATACAGACTAACAATACCCACGTTCACATGCATAAACAACCCTAAGTCATATTCAGTCTATAAGACCTAATTATCACGTGAATATGGTACTCTTTATATAATTTAATTAAATGACCCATATATATATATATATATAACCCATATATTTTACATAATCTTGGACACCCATATAAAATGTATTTGCATTATTCACACTCTATGTACATATGCTTAGTATCATATTCTTTCATATGTATTATATACATAACACAACCATATATATTTACGCATGCTCGAATATATAAGTCAATATATATATATATATATATATATATATATATATTATGCACACACACACCATGAACATCAATCCAAACATTACCCGAACCCACACATTGTACGACAAGTACAATATATATTACCTACACATTATGTGTATATAGACACACACACACCACATAATCTATACTATACACACATGTATAATATATATTACACCCACATGCACAAAAATATTCATGTACTACAATCGCTCAAACCACTTAATATATATAACATGCATGCAAAACACCATCATGAACTAAGTCCACTAGACTTAGCAACATATCATCCAATATATAATATGCAATTACTCTTGGATGCACATCCATAAATGCAGCCATACCATGGCTGAAATCACCCAGTCAAAAACCCACGAACCCTACAACAATTTTTAACACACAGACAATAGAAAGCATACATACACACCTTGCATAACATACATACGTTTAGGCACACCTAAGCATAACTACAATACACAATCTGCCATGAGGGTAACCAACCATACACAAATACATGCTTGATTATATACACCCATACACACACCTTAGAACATACCCATGGTTCACACATAAATTAAATACACCCACGCCACACACACATGTAAGTCAAACACTGCAGCAAAATGTAGAATTGAATGTATACATACAATACGCAGAAGCATATAATCATACCCATACTTGGCATCCATAGGAAATCTCGTAGAAGAGAACACAAACATAGAATGTAGAACACGCACACACAAGCAGAATCATTTACACATGAACCCGAATGATAAACCATAATGGACAATACGTACAATATGTGTACATGGAGCCACAAACAAGTACACGGTTGCACACCTTAACGAGCAGAAAGATACACACGTATGTAAAGGAACACGAGATCAAGCCACCTATATCGCAATCGAAACTGCAACCGAAACCGACGCATGAGACGGGGGTGATAATGTACCTTACGGTCTGCAATGATCCACCCATGGTGTCGTCGGAGGAGCGTCGAAAAGCTACCTGAGTTCGGGTGTCGCAATTAGAGAGTCCTCGAGAGGGAGCGGTGCCTGCCGTCGCTGGGGGTTATCTAGGGTTGGATTTCAAAGGAGAGGAAGTCAAGTGGTGAGTTACGGGAGGTGGGTTGGTTAAATGAGATGCTTTTTGAAATTTTGTCACCTCTAGCCCCTCTATTTGGTGTAAATGACATTTTTGTGCTAATTATATTTAGTTAGTTATTATATGTTAATAATTAATTATATTCGGTTAGTAATTATATGTTACTAAACTTTAGTTGATATTTATAATAATAACCTAACAATCATTATTGTTAACTGGTAAAAATTTGGTTCATCATAGTTTGATTAATCATAAAATAACGTAAATAGATTAAGTTAGGGGAACGAGGTTAACCTAAAAATACGGGGCGTCACATCATCCCCTTGTTGAAAGAATTTTCATCCCGAAAATTAAAATATGACATCAACGAACGACTAGTGAGCATATGAACGACCAGCGAACAGGCAGATCAGATCAAAACATAAGTTTTTCTTAAGAGGTAGATGCCTGATCGTTGAACAGTTGTGGATACTTCTTCTTCATATGATCCTCGCATTCCCAGGTAAACTCTGGTCCACGCTTTGAGATCCAACAGACCTTGACGATAGGAATACGACTATGCTTGAGAGTCTTGACCACTCGGTCCATAACCTCCACCGGTTCCTTATTGAAACGTAGTTGCTCATCCACATGTATCTCTTCTAACGGAATGATGAAAGTCTCGTCTGCAAGACATTTCCTGAGGTTTGAAACATGGAACACATTGTGTACTCCACTAAGTTCTTTGGGTAGGTTCAGCTGATAGGCTACGGGGCCAACCCGTTTGACAATTTCAAACGGCCCAACGTAGCGTGGGTTTAGCTTTCCATATTTCCCGAAACGAATCACCCCTTTCCAAGGTGACACTTTCAAAAGTACCTTATCACCAATTTGGAATTCCAACGATTTACGACGCTTATCAGCATAACTCTTCTGTCGATCACATGCTACTGCCATGCGGTTACGAATTTGCATGATCTTCTCAGTCGTCTCGTGCACAAGTTCAGGACTGGTAAGTTGACTTCCTCCAACTTCCACCCAGCAGATAGGTGATCGGCACTTACGCCCATACAGTGCCTCTAACGGAGCAACTTTGATCGATGTGTGATAACTATCATTGTAAGAAAACTCAACTAATAGTAAATGAGTTTCCCAACTGCTGCTGAAATCAATCACGCAGGCGCGCAACATGTCTTCGAAAGTCTGGATCGTACGCTCACTCTGGCCATCAGTTTAGGGATGATATGCAGTGCTCATATCGATTCTTGTTCCCAATGCTCGTTGTAAGGATTGCCAGAAATGAGAAGTAAATCGAGCGTTACGATCAGAGATAATGGAAATTGGTACACCATATCAAGAGACTATTTCTTGTAGGTAAATACGTGTTAACTTCTCCATTTTATCAGTCTCTCTAATTGGCAAAAAGTGTGAGGATTTTGTCAAACAATCTACAATCACCCAAATAGTGTCGCATCCGCTGGGAGTCTGAGGCAGTTTCATGATAAAGTCCATAGATATCTGCTCCCACTTCCATACTTGTATTTCTGGTTGTTGAAGTAAACCAGTTGGTCGTTGATACTACACCTTCACCTTAGAATAGGTTAAGCATCTGCTTACGTAAGTGGCAATGTCAGCTTTCATGTTCGGCCACCAGTACAAAACCTTCAGATCGTGATACATCTTGTCTGAACCCGGATGAATAGAGTATCGTGACTTGTGAGCCTCGTCCATTACCAGCTCTTGTAGGTCTCCATACAAAGGAACCCATATTCGGTCCATGAAGTAGCGGATTCCATCAGATTTGGTTTC
>BJCO01745211.1:0-13147 GCA_018326465.1 Flaveria floridana | reverse complement strand
AGTATTATGTAACGTAAAGTGGAAGATAATGAAAAGAGGAACGAAATGAAAGAATGCATGCATTAACGAATGAATGAATGAATGTAAGAAAGGCTTGCTAGCAAATGTATGGAGGTTCACACCCAATGAAGGGTGTTAGCTCAACTGTGTGCGGGTTAGCTACCCCAGAAGGATGCACATTGTGGTCCAATCCTTGTGATTGACCATATGTATGGGATCCTTGCCGCTTGCCCTAGGTACTGGAGTCAGCTTCATGCACAATGTTCGAGGTCTATGAAAGACCTAAGGCTTAGTAACCAGCTTCGTGCACAATGTTCGAGGTATAGCACATGGCATTGATCCGGAATGAAAGAGAAAAGATAAGTGGTAAATGTACTTGCCCTAGGTACTGGAGTCAGCTTCGTGCATAATGCTCGAGGTCTATGAAAGACCTTAGGCCCAGTAACCAGCTTCGTGCACAATGTTCGGGGTATTGTACATGTCATCGAAAGTAATGAACGTACGAATGAAAGTAATGAACGTACGAATGAATGTAATGAATGTACGAATGGAAGTAAGGAACGTACGTATGAAAGTAAAAATTTATGAATGAATGTGAACGAAAGTAACGAATGTGTATGTTGACGATGTACGTTAAATGAACCAAAGTTAATGAACGAATGATGAAGATAATAATGATATTATCTATGTGTACGTATGATGTGTGATCGCATGTAAGTAAATGAACGGTTTTAACGAAAGAAAAGTATGTTTTGTTATAAAACAAGAACTCACTCAGCAATGCTGACTTTTTATGTGTTTCCAGTTGGCAAGTAACGTTGCTGAGGATGGCACGGGACGGCTACTCAGCTCTTTTTGGATGGCATTCTTTTGTTTAACGCTTTTGCATTGTAATGCGAACAAACTATAGCTCATGCGAACAAACTATTCCCGGGAACGAGGCCTTACACTTGAGCTGATAGAAGTTTTATCTTTACTAAGTTAAGTAGTCCATTAAGTGATATGCCTTCTACATTGGAATCCAAATATACCATAGAATTAGCTCATGGTAAGCAAATTTACATTACGCACATCCTTAAGGGTTGCAAGATAGAACTTGCTGGTCACACATTCGATATCAATCCTATGCCTGATACACTTAGGAGTTTCGATGCAGTCGTGGGCATGGATTGGTTGTCTGAGAAGCATGTGGAAGTCATTTGTCACTAGAAGGTCATTCGCATTCCTTTTATGGGTGGAGAAATTCTCTTAGTTAGAGGTGTGAAGAATGGTGGAATGATAGGCATCATATCATTTATCAAAGCACAAAAGTGGCTACGTATGGGTCGCTTAGCCATATTAGCCCTTGTTACTGATAAACAGCAAGAGGAAAAGAAGATAGAGGATATTCCGGTAATTCGTGATTTTCTAGAGATGTTTCCAGAGGATCTGTCTGGACTACAACCTCATAGTTTTAGACCGATTTGACTCCCGGAGAAGCTCAAACTACGATAGCACCTTATCGGTTAGCACCAAACAAACTACAAAAATTATCAGCACAGCTTCAAGAGTTGTTGGATAAAGGATTTATTCAAACAAGCTCATCACCGTGGGGAGCTCATGTTCTCTTTGTTAAGAAAAGGATGACACATTCTGGATGTGCATCGAGTACAGAGAATTAAACAAGGTTACAGTCAAGAATCGATTTCTTTGCCTCGCATAGATGATTTGTTTGATCAACTTCAGGGATCAAGCTATTATTCGAAGATGGCTTTGAGGTCTGGCTATCATCAACTGAGAGTTTGAGAGGAAGACATCTCGAAGACTGCATACCATACTCGCTATGGTCGTTATTAGTTCTTGGTCATGGTATTTTGGTTGACTAGTGCACCCGTAGTATTCATGGATCTCATGAATCATGTATACAAGCCCTATCTTGATTAGTTTGTTATCTTGTTTATCGATGACATATTGATCTATTCTAGGACAAAGGAGGAACACGAGGAGCACCTACATCTGATCTGGGAACCATTTAGAAAGGAACAACTATGCACCAAATTTTCCAAGTGTGACTTCTAGATTCGTGAAGTGCAATTCTTGGGTCATATTGTTAACGAAAAGGGAATTCACGTGGACCCTGCAAAGATTGAGGTGATAAAGAATTGGTCGGTTCCCAAGACGCATAGTGAGACACGACAATTTCTTGGACTGGCAGGATACTATCAACGTTTCATTGAGGGATCTTCTAAGATCGCTCAACCTCTCACAGCCTTGACCCATAAAGGTACAATGTATGAATAGGGAGTTGTTGAAACAGAAACTTTGTAGCGCACCAATATTAGCATTACTAGAAGGAAGTGATTACTTCGTGATTTACTATGATGCAACATAACAAAGTGATAGCCTATGCCTCGAGACAACTAAAAGTGCACAAAAATAACTACACCACTCATGATTTGGAACTAGGTGTAGTAGTCTTTTCCTTGAAGATCCGGAGACATTACTTGTATGGTACCGAATGCACTATTTACACTAATCACAAGTGTCTTCAGCATATCTTTAAGTAGAATGAGTTGAACAAGAGATAGCGATACTGGATGGAATTTTTGAATGATTATGATTGTGTTATCAAATATCACCCGGGAAAGGCGAATGTTGTCGTTGATGCTTTAAGAAGAAAGGAAAACGCTAATCAAAGAAGCTCAGACGGAATCCTTGAAAGCGAATGATTATGATTGTGCTATCAAATGTCACCCGGAAAAGGCGAATGATTATGATTGTGCTGTGAAATATCATCCAGGAAAGGGGAATGATTATGATTGTGCTATCAAACATCACAAGGCCAAGAAAAGACCAAATTGTATAGTTGTGGATAGGAGGAGTAAACACAGTGGTGGCATAATATGCTCTAAATATGTAACCCTTCTGTTCAAATGGTCGTTTATGTACCCATATGACCTAAACCTTTCTTTGCCTTTTATTTTTTCTCGTTTTAACATCAGATAGATGTTAACACATTTATGCAAAATGGGTTAAAATTATCACCTAAAAATTCATGTTTAATCTGTTTGAACCTAATAAAAATCATTAATAATGTAGATTATGGAGCATATCCATGGGCTTTCCCATCCGACTCCTTTGCTTCATAACCAACAATCAATGCATGTAAACTTTTAATCTACCAAACCTAATTAATGAGGTAGTTAGGAATAGTTACATTAATCTTTAGTATTCACTATGAAAGGAAAGAAATTGAGTTACAAATATAGGTGTTGATGTCCAGGTAAACATCGATTGATCCCAATAAATGCTAGCTGTAGTAAGAAACAACACAAACGATTACCCATGAAAATTGTCCTCGTGAAGCAACAGGAAGTGCAACACAGAAAAATCAATACCAAAAATGGAAGAATAGCTAATATCTGATCATCAAATTGAACCACTATTGGTTATATACATAATTTATTATGAGATAAATAAGTAAATGAAATCACATAAAATATAATGGATTTTGTATATACCTCAATCATGCTTTTACTAAAATCGCTCAACCAAAGATGAATCGTTTTCTCAAATTTCACCATATATATCAATGATTCGGATGTTGGTATTTCAAAACAGCAGTCGATGAAAGGTCTAATCTATAATATCTTGGGTGATGGGATGATCTGGGTGGGGTCTTCTCAATTGTAAGAGGCAGTGAGAGGCGTAGGAAACTTGAAAGGACTTCAAGTTGTACTGCATCACAATTGTACATTATACTCACTGCCATCTGATCGTGTTTTCGGGGATCAAAGGTGTGGAGCAAGTGAAGGTGAAGAAGATATATGCCAGAGAGAAGAAGAAACAATTTAAAAAAGATCTGGTAAAAATGTAAGCTGATGACTTGTGTTGCAATTTGATAAAACTCAGTGGTTAAAATGTGAAAAATCAAAACATTACTATCACCACCGACCAAACTTTTTAATATATATTATAATTTAACATTTTTAAAGGTCCCATCTTTGAATTATTTGAATCTCTTTTCATTTTAAAAAAACAGTTAAACTTAGTTAATGAAAACATTATTCTTCAGCATATTTTATTTAGATTCCATCCTTATTGTACATACAAAAAGTATTGGAAATCAGATACATGATGATCCATGAGTAATTAAATGTCCATGCAAGAACTACTTGAAGAAGTTTGCGACCAAAACCAGCCTTCAGTAAGTATCATAGTTTCTTTAGGCTTGTCGTGGGGAACCAAATATCCTCCACCCTGTATTGCATAAAAACATGCTTATATAGAACATGATTTCACTGTCTCACACAACCTTTTAAGAATAAGAAACATTACGTGAATTTAGTTAAAAATAATGATAATGAATCTTTCTAACCTTTATCGTAGCAAATGTCAATGAATAATTGTTTTGAGCATATTTTGTTTTGTATCTACAAATGGAAAATCAATTAAAAAACATTAACATGAATTAGGAAAAATAAATGTTCACATGAATATATAATAACATAAAACAAGTTTTAATATTGGTTTTTATTTCTTTTTCTATACAAATATAAATGATAAACCAAGTTATAAAATAAATAAAGATATGAAAGGAAGCCCTAGCTTACCCTCCTACTTGACCGTTAACATAGAATGGTTTCCATGGTACTTCAACGTGGAGATTGAGAGAAGTTATCCATTGCTCCACGCCAACATATGGAAATGTGAAATCATGATCGCCACTATCAATCAATAAAAACATAATCATGAGTACTAACCCTTGCAATCAAAATTGGCCACATCTTACACTAATTATTTATATATTTTGTTCGCGATAGCACAATTGGATGTGGGTTCAAACCTTGCCACCCACTTCCCTATTTTACTTTTGCCTACATTTCCCTTGCAACTTTAAAAACTAATTATAAAAAATATTAATTTAAGGACCACCCCCACCAACTAAATAAAATGACTACTAACCTTTAGATTAAAATTTTGTTCAGTCTAATAATGATTATATGCATATTTTGTTCTAGAAAAGATAAAGCACTTGGTTATGCGCTCACTCCTTCAAATAAGAGTGTAGGTTCAAGTCTTATCACCCACCTCCCTTTTATAATTCTACCTGCATTTTCTTTGCAACTTATAAAATAATAATTTGGTTACCACATCAACCAACAATATAGAATGATATTCTAATCCCCTTTTTAACTAGTATCTTAAAGCATTCACATCTCAATCCTTATACACATCTTTATAATTATCTTATAAATTATTACTTTTTTTCTATTTTATAATTAAATATTTTTTTGTTATGTTTATTATTATATTTTCTTCTTCCTACACTCAAAACCACTATTAAAAATATTAAAATATTTATAAGAATTAAACAATATTTTATTAAAGATACTATTAAACAATAACATTTTTTATATTATCAACTCGCAATAACTTAAAACCGTTTCATATAAATTATTATTATTATTATTATTATTATTATTATTATTAGTATTATTATTATTATTATTATTATATAATTATTTTCAAAGGGGAATTAACAGGGGCTGTTTGATTGGTCTGAATGACCTGGTCAGACTGACCTGGTCAGACTGACCTGGTCAGACTGACCTGGTCAGACTGACCTGGTCAGACGTGACTTGATCAGACCTGGGTGCTTGGTTACTTGCCTCGAGAGGTCTGACCGAAGCTCTTACCCGGACAGGGCTCAATCAAAATCTAACCCGCGGTCAGACATGGAGGGGGACTGAGCGAGGGAAGCGGTAGTCGTTGTGAGCGGCGGGGAGAGCGGATCGGTGGCAGTCTGCGACGGCGAGGGCGGATCCGGCGACTGAGATAGTGGTGATGAAGGGCGGTGGAGGCGGAGACGTCATGGACCCATACGGTGGTGATGAAGGGCGGTGGAGGCGGAGACGTCTCGGTTCTAAAATCGACCTACACTCAATTGAGTATAGAAAGCCTTCGATCTTCACTCTTCATAACTATAAGCTTCCGATCAGGACCTGTAATTCATGCGAACAAATAGAGAGAACAGACAACAAGAGTGAGGAATGACGTATTCGGAAGCGACTGCGGGCTTGAGAATAAAACCTAATCTTTGAGAATGTACCTTTCGAATTGTGAGCCCATATTTATTTTTTTAAATGGCCCTTTTAAGTTTAAATGGATTTAAATAATATTAATTGGGCCTAATTTTACTAAGGCTTCAAGTTACTTATGAAAACTAATGTAGAAAAATAACACCTACTTTAACTTGTGCATCATGTTGATGCATGATGTACCTAGTTTATTGTACTTAAACGTTTATGTCTTTCATTTCTTACACATGTGTAATGCAAGAACTTTATTGTAATATGATATATATGTTTAGATGTTTATTTACCTTTGATTATATCATATTCTTATAACATTTATTGTTACACGCACGATGAACTTTATATATAGATTTGGGGTTGTTGTGCATAGTTCTGAGTCAACAATGATTCAGAAATGTGTTTGACTTAGTCTTGTGCTTATTCATGCTAATGGACCATGCTCATGGACCAGGCGCACGAATGAACCAGGTGACTGAATCAGTCGCAAGGCTAAGTCATAATACTGGCTCAGTCGCATAACTGAACCATTCGTAGAGTTCAGTCGTGCCTAATCAATTGCATGACTCAGTCGCACGACTGAACCATGCTAATGGCTCAGTCTTACGACTAGACACTGAAACCTATAAATACGACGTAATTCGTGGAAAAACGGAACACTTCGAATATTATCATACCCTAGCCGTCCAGAGCGTCCCAGTTCGTCCATCCAACTTCAAAGTTCGTCCCTGATTGATTTCTACTCGTTCTTAACGTTTGTTTAATCGTTAAATCGATCAGGTTGTCGTTCTCACTGATTGGATCGCTAGGATTCCGCACTATTTGATTTGGTTTCACGTTGAATCAGTTAGTACTCCGTACGTACACGGTCCTAACAAGTGGTATCAGAGCCTTGGCTCTTGATTCTTCGTGGATTCGATTAGTGTCTTCGTTAAAATTAACGTTTTCATTCAAAGTGTTTTTTATTCGAAAAGTGTTTTTGACGTGTGCATGCTTAAAAAGTATCGAACTTGTTGACTTACGGCAGATTAGGGTTTGTGGAAAATCGTTTTTGAGTCTGTAAGCGTTAAAAGTCTCAAATTTTTCAAACTCAGCAGTCTCAGTCGCACGATTAGCTCAATCGCACGACTGAATCCCAATCGCACGATTCAACCGCACGACTGGACTCAATCGCACGATTGAACTCATTCCCATCCCTCAATCGCACGATTGAACTCAGTCGCACTCTCCAATGGCACGATTGACTCATCCGCATACAAGTTTTTTCAAGTTTGACAACATGGATGATCAGAACACCGCGTTTACTACTTGAAAGGAATCTAGGATTCAGAACCTCTTATTGCTGGAAAATGAGATTGGGAATCACAACAAACCACCAAAACTATTGACTTTGGATGAATACCCGCAATAGAAACAACGGTTTGAAATTTATCTGAACGCTGTTGATCCTAGCTTGTGGACAGTCATTGAGACTGGATATACTATACCAGTTGGTGCTAATGGGGTAAAGCTGACCTTGGGTGGTATGAATGAGGGATGAAAGGTTGCATATAATGTTGAGAAGAAAGCTTATGCATTATTGACACAGTCAATCCCTAAGGATATCTTCCATCAGTTTTTAGAAAATAGGCAATCTAAGAAGCTGTGGGAGGCTCTTAAAAAGAGATATAATGGTAATGCAACCTTGAAGGCACTGAAGGCTAAAGCTCTCAAGAAGAAATTTCATAACTTCTAATCTAGAGGAATTAAGAGCTTGGATGATATTATAGATAGGTTTTATCATCTGATGAGTGAGTTGCATACACACGGTGTTACTACATCGATGGAGGATAAAGTAGCAAGCTTTGCTGATGGTCTGCCGGATAAATGGGATTGCTTTGTTTCTAATATGAGATAGAATGATACTTTAGTCACTTTAGGCATCAATGATTTTATTTTGAAGCTGAGGGAGGAGGAGCTAAGGCAAAAATACAAGTCAAAGAAGGGGTCATATAGTCAGAATCCATCATTGTACAACGGGGTTCCCACACCCACTTTATCAGGAGCACATCTTCAAACAGCATTTGTATCCAACACATCTGGAACTTCTCAAAGTGGTTCTTCAGGAAGTGAATCATTAGGTTCATCTAGAACCTAACATACTATCCCTGACTGTAATCATACTAAGCTGAAGACTGAGAATCTAGGTAATGTTACTGTTGAAGTAGCAAAAGAGCATATGGATCTTCTTGCTGCTGTTGTACACTCATATGATGGGTTGGTTGTTGGTAAGATAGGAAACTGTCATCTTGCACATGAAGACTATGAGCAGGCAGATGAGATAGAGTTGGAAAGAATGGATATCATGTAGGCTTTGGCCATTGCTGTTAGAAGGGCTAAGAAGTTTGTGAAAAAGACGGGGTAGAATCTTGTTGCCACGAAAGACACAACATTTGGTTTTGATAAAACCAAAGTTACATGCTTCAACTACGGTGAAAAGGGTCACTTCAAAAGAGAGTGCGTGAAACCTAAGAAGACAGGAAATGGTAACCCTTTTTCATCAATCAACCGTCAGGACAAAGAGAAGAAAATGGCATCAACGAGTCAGGATCCGAAGGCTTTGGTTGCTCAAGGAGATAAAGGACAGGACTGGTGCTTCAGATTTTTGTCTGATGGAGACGCTAACGTGGCACTGGTAGAAGACCTTGATGATGGGTCAGCGAGTGAAGGACATAACATAGCTGATTATACTCATTTAGACGCTGAAGAAGCTATGGACGCCGTGGATCATTTGGTTGAAGATGAATTGACTGCTGCTAGCATGGAATCTCCTGTCATCGAGGAATCTAAGTTTGCGTGTATGGCTGACACCTCCAGCTCTTCACAGGTAGATTCTAAAGATTAAATTTTTGATAAACATGACTGTGCAGAATGTAATAAATTTCATGAAAGTATAGACTTAAAATTTCCTAGGTTGTGATATCACAATGATAGTCTGGTAAATGATTTGAAATTATGCACTAAAGCTAATAGAGTGTTAAAACAAAATGAAAGCAGTTTTAAAGAAAAACTTGATTTGTTTTGAAAGCAACTTAGGGAAACCGAGGTTGTTGCCTTTAATCAAGCAAATGACATTAAGTTCTTTATCAACAATAGAGGAAACTAAGAAAGAAAAAGCTATTTTGCAAGTTGAAATTCAATCATTAAATCAAAAACTTCACAGTCTAGCTAGTTCCTCTCACATTGTTCAGAACTTAGTCAAAGAGAGAAATGGTGGGAAGGGCTTGGTTATAAAGTAGTGCCGCCACCACATGCGATCCTTTTGAACACAAAATGTCAACCCATAAATAATAACCCTATCAAGGATCATGTGGTGATTACCCCTCTAGTCAATGATCCAGATTCCATAGTTAAAACTGTGCAATCTGTTACTGAACAGAGGGCATCTAGTTCTAGCACTAAATATGAGGTTCTCACTGATAATAGGGATGAGAATAGTAATGCTACTCTTGGGTTGGGTTCAAAAGTTCATGTTTTGAAACCAACTCTTTCTAAAACTGTTAATCATCAAAATCTCAACAAATTGAGCGAAAAAGGAAATCAAAAGGTTAAACCAATTAAATTTGTCAAAGAAGGTGAGAAACCTAAAGTTGAGAAGCAAGAGACCAATTCTAGACCACATTCTCACCCACACAAAAGATCACCCATACAAGTTAAAGGGAGATCGTGTTATGATTTTGGAGAACGAGGACATATTTCTCCAAATTGTCCTTACTATATGACACCAAGAAGAAGAATTGAAATTTTTCATGAAAATAAACCAAGGTTCTCTAAAACAAGAACAAATACCCCTCCAAAATACCAAACGCAACACAGACAAGCTCCTGGCAAAGCTGTGTTAACTGCGGTAACACCTAGGGATGAAAGCAAAACAAAGGTTCAGACTATAAACTAGTCGTTTGTTTATCACAAACAGGCCTTACACAAAACTGGTTTGTGGCAAGCAAAATCAACAAGTGTATCTGAGAGTGAGGATAAGATGAAGAAAAATGTGTCTTCATCTTCCAAAGGACGGTGGGTGGAGTTCGTAATACGTGATGCCTCTAGGAAACCTAAGGCAGTAAAGGCTTGAGTCCACTCCTGAACTGATCATTTCTGTTTTTGTACAGGTTGTCCGTTACAGTGCTATCACTAACACCTGGATTATTAATAGTGGGGCATCCAGGCATATGACCGGGAATCTGTCACTCCTTTTCAATATCAAACAAATCAAAGGGGGACATGTATCTTTTACGGGAAATAAAGGAGGTTATATCACAACTCAAGGTGAAGTGGGAAATGAGAAGGTAAAGTTTGATAAAGTTAACTACATTCAACAACTGGAGAACAATTTACTCTCAGTTTCTCAAATCTTTGACAAGGGCTTTAAAGTTGTATTTGATAATAAGAGATGCTACATTCTGAAGAAGGATTATGTTATCCCTGAGGAGAAAGTTCCAATGTCAGCTTCAAGATATAACGACTTGTATGTCTTGGATATGTCAAAAACCTCCACAACTGAGTTTGCTACTCATTGTTTCTTGTCTAAAGCCATCGAGAGGGATTCTATTTCTTGGCACAGGAGAATGGGTCACACTAATCCTAGGAAGATGAATCATTTGGTTCAAAATCATCTGGTTGAAGGAGTTACAGTCAAGTACTTTCAGCTTCCAGATTACTATATAGCATGCAAGAAAGGGAAACATACTAAGAAATCTCACAAATCTAAGAAAGTTCACTCTATTGAGATTCCACTGAAGCTTTTGCATATGGATCTGTTTGGCCCTGTCAGTATTAAAGGCATTGCAGAAGATTGGTACTGTTTTGTGGTGACAGATGATTACTTAATATTATCATGGGTGATGTTTCTTAAAACAAAGTCAGAGACGTTTGAGTCATTCAAACATTTGGTTACTACACTGGAGTCTCTGTATAAGCTGAAAGTGAGGAAAAATTGTTTAGATAATGGCACCGAATTCATGAATCAGTCGATAGAGCCCTTTTGCCGAGAGAAAGGGATTGTTCATCAATTCTCCTCTGCTTATACTCCACAGATGAACGGCATTACTTAACGCAAAAATAAAAGCTTGATTGAAACTGCAAGGACGATGTTAGCAGATTCGAAGCTGCCAATTCAATTCTTGAATGAAGCAGTTGCTGTTGGACCAAAAGAACCAATGAGCCAGATCAGAAAAACCTTTAAGTCCCACAGACATCATAACAACTGAAGAAGACTACATCAGCTGAAGACAAAGTCTGAAGATAAGTGCTGAAGACAAAGTCTGAAGACAAGTGCTGAAGACAAAGTCTGAAGACAAGTGCAGAAGACAAAGTCTGAAGACAAGTGCTGAAGACAAATTCTGAAGACAAGTCTTCAGAGGTTGTCACAACAGCTGAAGTAGTATTCTTCAGTAGTTGTGATGGTTTTACTTTTTAGTAGTTGTCTTTATCTGTTTCAGTAGTTTGTAATAAGTAGTTCAGTAGTTTGTTTTCAGTAGTTGTAGTATTAGTTAATACTTAGCTTCTTTTGTAAGAAGATGTCCTCAGCTGTTGTAGACATCTTCAGTAGTTTAGTTAGTTTCAGTTGTTTTTGTAAAATGGTTAGATGTCACTATCAAGTGACATCTGCTAACATCACCTTACCTCTATAAAAGGAAGGTTGACCTAATTTGTAATTGTCGAAGCTGGTGTATGAATGAATACATTCTCTTTTGCATAAAACTCTCTCTCTTTATAACCGTACTGTTTCATTGAATATCCTTTGTGTTCTTGTTTAAATTTCATCTAGTTCGTATACTATTCCGCTACAAATCATAATCTAATTGATCAAACTAGATCTCAGATCCCTTCAAATGGTATCAGAGCTGGTTAATCATTGATCGATTTAACAATTGATCATTGAAATTGCTCTTTTGATATCTAAGTTTGATCGAATTAGCAAATTTGCAAGAATTGGTTATAGAGTTTGAGTTTCTGTTGCTTTTGGTGAATTAATTTGAGGTTCCTCATGTTTAAAACAGAGTTGTTGGGATTTGTTAAAATTACATTGAATTGATTTGAATCTGTGAAAATGGCTACACCAACAAATGATCCTCACAATACTGGCTCCTCAACAAAGCTTCTGATGCTTGGTAGGAGTGAGTATAACATATGGCAACGCCAAATGCTCCATCACCTGTCTATCAATAGCGCAGGATGTTGGAAGTCTGTGGTTCATGGACCATACAAGCCTATGGTGAGTCTTCCGAAGAAGAATGAGATGGTTCCTGAAGAAACCAGAACAGTATTCGGATGAGGATCTAAAACTGTTTGAAATTGATGCTAAAGCCCATGGAATATGGCCATGGCACTGCCTAATGAAATCTATTCAGGGCTTATGCATCATGAAACTGCTCGACCTCTGGGTTGCTCTGAAGGAACAATTCGGAGGAACTGATGAGGTTTTGGCAAACACTAGAGAAATCCTTGCCCAGCAATATGAGACATTCTCTCATAGAAAGGGTGAGTCTCTAACTCTGTAGTTTGAGTGATTTTCCTGTTTGATCTCTGAGTTGAAAATTGTTAAACAGGAATACTCAAACAGCCAGATGAATAACAAATTCCTCAGATCCCTGCCTAAGAGATGGGACACATATACTATTGTCCTACACTCCAGTGTAAATCTGGACACTCTATCTCCCACCCAACTTCATGGGAAACTGTTGACATTTGAACGAGAGAGAGAACAGAAAAGGAAACTGTCTTCATCAGGGAAGCTCACTGATGACTTTGTACTAGGAAATACTGCACTGGTCGGTCAGGAGTCAGAGTATGCCGCATCAGAAGGTTCATATGATGAGCATATAGATTTCTCTACAAACAGTGGAGAACATGCTTTTGTTGGTGTTGATAATTCAGGTGGTGTTAATGATAATTTGTGCTTTTTGATGGATGATTTGAAAGGAATTCCAAATGATGATCTGGAAGAGATGGATATTTTGAGTCAAATGGCAATGATTAACATCAGATCTCAAAAGTTCTACAAAAGTACTGGTAGGAAATTTCCAGGTCTCTCT
>BJCO01745209.1:0-22583 GCA_018326465.1 Flaveria floridana | reverse complement strand
TGCTGATCATCCACATTAGTTAATGCGGAAGAGTAAATCCTTGGCAGCATTTGTTCGGCTGTCCGTATTTGTGAATGCGGAAGAACAAATACTTGTCAGCATTTGTTCTTTGGTCATCCGCATGTACAAATGCGGATAGCCGACACTTGTCTTCTTTATTGATGCAGATTCTTCATCCGCATTGATTCTTGGACTTAGGGAGATTCCAGCAGAACAACCATCATCCATTACTTGAATTGGCATGTATGATCATTTCAGGGTCCAACAAAGATTTGAAAAAGATGGATGTGGATTCAGAGGCTTTATAGCTGATCAGAATGAACATACCCAACAGCATCATGCATCATGGCCTTAAGAAATTCATAACTATAGTCTTGGGAAAGATTCAAAGCTAGATTTGAAAAAATGGAGGATATGAAAGAGAACAAAAGAGATTTCCTAAAACAAAAGCTCAAAAACTTTGGTTTCACAAGGGGAGAAACCATGACGGCTACATATCTTAGATATGTTGAACTTCTATACTTTCTTAATGAAGCTGGAGTGAAGATGGAGAATTGTGATGTTCTTAAAAAGTTCTTGAGGTCTTTATCAAAGACATGGACAGTTTACACTATGTCCATCAGAAGAACTGAAAATCTAAAACAATGACTCTTAATGAGTTATACGACATCCTCAATGCTTATTAGATAGAGATGGATGCATATGAAGAATCATTGTGCAGATCTTCAAACCCCTCAAAGTCATCAGCTCTCATGGCCCTATTCATGAGCCCGTTCACTATCACTTCCACTTCCAAGTCTATCAAACTCTTATGGTGACTCATCAAGTACTGATGATCACTTACCATAAATCTCCAAGTGTTGAATCTTAATCATCACCATCATTTAGCAGATAGAATCAGTCACCCTCACCATCCTTTTCACAATCATACCCCTCAAACTCTGCCTTTGTCAATGAACAAGCAAACTTCTTTCAACTTTATAAAGAAGAACTTGAATGCATTCATCTAGATGACCTTGAGGAAATGGATATCAACTACCAAATAGCTATCATTTCCTTTAAGGTCAAGTAGTTTCAACAGAGAACCGGAAGAAAATTCCTGAGGGAGAAAATATCAGGATTTGGGTTTGACAAAAGTAATGTGAATGTTTCAACTACAACCAGCTGGGACATTTTGCCAAGAAATGAAAAGCACCAAGTCACACCCATCTCCTCTAAGTTCATTAAATCCTCCACAACACTCAACTCATCAAGGTCCTTCCACTTCATTCAGCTAAAGAAATACAATAGTTGTATCCTCAAAGAAGAGGTGATTGACTTGAGCTTCTAAGTGGAAGATGTTACTCCCATCACCAATGCTTTAGTGGTTGGAAGCGTAACCTTCTCACCCAGGTAACTTCTGAACCCTGTTGTACACCTGAATGCATAGCTAAGGTTAACTTGTATAGAAATCATAATTTGGATCTCATGAAGGATGTTGACTTAATCAATCTTATTAAAACTAATTTTAAGAAAAATGATCAGGCTTAAAACGATAAGTTAAAAGAGCTAGAAAAGATTGTTTCGCAACTAAAACATGAGCAAACTAACCTGAAGACCCAAGTTGATGATCTCTTGAGCAGATTGAAATCATCACAATGTGATTTAGCCATACCTAAAACGTTTGTTGATAAATATGATGTTCAAACTGAAAAGTTAAAAAATTACTTGCTTTTACTAAAAACTCCCAAATGTTGTATCAAACCAAGACAAGTTTAAGGTATAATTCTGTGTAACTACCAACGACATACACTCCCACTTATACAACTAAGTGCGACCTTGAGGTAAAGACAGAAGTATTTTCCGAGCCTATCTATACAAGGACATTTGCTAAAGAGATTGAGACAGCAGAGAAAAAAAGAAGGATGGAATAGTTGAGTAAGTATATGAAGAAGAGGAGAAAAGAGAAAAAAAGGAGGAGGAGGAGGAGAAAAGAGAAAAGGGGAGGAAGAGAGGAGAAAATAACTCAAGGCAAAATCTAAGAAGCGTATGATTCAGAAGATGGAGTTTGTAAAAGAAAAGCCATCTTTTGAAGTCAACCAGTTGTCTACCGAGTCAAATCCCTCCACCAAGACAAAGCTTCATTCAAAGCACATCTGGATTATAAAGAACCATAACAGAAGCTGATGTGCAGGAACCTCAAACTCTTTAAAAATAAGACCCCAACCGTATACTCAAAAGTCCATTTCTTAAGTAGTATAAATCCACAACAAGAGGTTCCTAAAGAAGAAGATAGAGCTAACCACCCATGCCGATGACAAGATAAACAAGAAGATGGGTGGAGCTAGGGGAGGAAAGAATTAAAAGATGAACAAGGGGCTACAAGAGATCAGGCAGATGATGATGTCAGCAAAGAAGCAGAGGCCAAAACTAACTTATGGATTATGGATAGTGGATGCTCGCGAACATGATAGGTAACATATCATGCCTGCTGAATCTAGAACCATATGATGGTGGATTTTTTTCCTTTTAAAGTGATACAAAAAGAGGATACATTACTGGCAGGGGGATAGCCAGCAATGACAAGGTAAGCTTTGACAAGGTGAACTATGTAAAAGATTTAAACTATCACCTGCTGAGTGTGTCTCAGTTGTGTGACAAAAAACATAACACTCTTTTCACAAAGCATGAATTGTTGGATCTTAAATGCCCAAGACACATATAAGATTGATGTGGTTAGTACGTTATGATCCAAGTCAGGTCATGCCTAATAACAAGTTATACAAACACCAAAAAATATTTGTTTATTGATAGGATCATACAACAAATATAGACACCTAATTTAGAAAATTGGTTTTCTAAATATTGCTCTTGTGTTAAAACAAAATTATATGGATGATTTTGTTTAAGAGAGATTTATTTGTTTCATTATTTAAAATGGTTAGATAATGACTTATAAAAGAGTGTTATGTTATAAAAATTACAAGGTTTTTATTTTTATAACTTGAATGGATGATATAGTGTAAATAAAACAAGGAATTAAATTGAGTGGGAAATGTATTTCAAAGGCAATCCCACGGCCACCCAAGTGGGTATTGGGGAAGCCAATTTTTCTTGTATATTGCAAGTCTTAACTACTTACACACTCATCCATCCATTCAAGCAAATACTCTCTTTCTCTCTCACACATGCAAGAGTAATTCTCTCCTTCTTCTCTCTTCCAAAATCTCGAAAAATCTTGGCTGTTTTCAAGAGTTTCTTGGCTGAACTTGAAGCTAATTGTTGGCTGGAAATCGAGTTCAAGAAGAGGTTCAAGGTTTGGTGTAACACTACCTAGCAAGTAGGTGTTTGCAAGACTTGTGGGTATTGAGATTTGAGGTCCTCCACCTTGAAGGATTGCTGCTCAAATAACATCATCATCTTCAAAGTTTCGACCCCCTTTTTGCTGCTGAAAGGTAGTATATGGCAGCCTCTATATGGCTGTCCATAATGCACGTTTTATGCTTTCATAGCTTGTCTATTCACATAAAAATGATCCTTGTAATATGGGTTTGTTTTATACACTAATATGGTCACCTAAAGAACATATTTTTCAGCTTATAAACAAGTTTATAAAGCTATATATCCACTGCGTTTTTCAGAAAGTTTAAATGGTTAAACTTCGATTTTATGTTCTAACAAACCCATCATGAATGTATTGTCTTATCTATTGGGTTTGAAATTCCAAATGACAAAATTATTTTAAAGCCTACCAGGAAGGACAATATGCACATGCTCAACATGCAAAATGCATCACTTTCAGGAAATGCATCATGTTTCATTTCCAAAGCTTCAATAAATGAATCCTCCCTTTGGCATATGTAAGTCTTAAAAACATACACCCTTCTAAATACCAAAGATCATCTATCTAAATTTTCTAAGAAATTAGTACGTGGGTTCTTTGTATGATACTCGTCACAAGCTAAGGCTTACAGAGTATACAACAAGGATGATCATTATTAAGGAATTTGAAAATGTCATATTTTATGAAAATTCCTCAAATAGTGTTGGAAATACTCCTAGTTGGATGTTTGATCTAAAAGGATTCACAAATTCATTTAACTATTTAATTGAGAATATTTTAGGAGAATCTCTCAACAGGTCAGCAAACATACAAGTCCCAAGTGCTGAAGACCAAGGGAAGATCTACCACATGGGCTTAGTCACAACAAGTCATTTATTCATACAGTATAACAACATTCAGCAGAAGCTGTGCTAGTACCACAAACAATATGGGTTATCCATCACTTGCTCATTATGTCTCGTCAGATGAAGAGTCTCATGATTATTATGGTACTAGACAATCTCTTGACAAGGAACCTAGTATGACAAATGCTAAAGATAGAGTTAATTCGGCAATGAACCACTCAATGCACCTACTGAACTATTTAAAACAAATTTCTCCAACTTGGATCAACCTCAGAAACTCCAAGTAATCCCAAGACTAAAAATTCAAAAAGAGCATCTAGTTGAGAATGTCATTGGCAATGTAGATGCAGTGTCAAGAGAAGAAGCATGGTGAATGAAGCAAATATCTGTTTATTTTCATGCTTCATTTTTTAGTTACAACCAAGGAAAATTGATAAGGCGTTAAGAGACAATAGTTGGATAGAACCTATGCAAGAAGGCTACCAAGAGAATTCTGAAGTATTTCAAAGGGGAACCTAAGTTGGGATTATGGTACCCTAAGAGTGCTGACTTCAATCTCTATGGATATTCAGATAGTGACTATGGGGGATGTAACATCAACAGAAACAATAAGGAAGATAGGGGCATTGTTATTAAGAACAAATCTAGACTTGTAGTATAAGGGTACACACAAGAAGAAGGGATTGATTATGATGAAGTCTTCGTTCCTATGGCCAGGCTTGAAGCAATCAGAATTTTTCTAGCATTTGCTACCTCCAAAGACTTTAAGGTGTTTTAGATGGATGTCAAGATTGCATTCCTCCATGGTGAGATTGATGAATGAGTTTATGTCAGCCAACCTCTAGGCTTTGAAAATCCCAAGTATCCAGATCATGTATGCAAACTTGATAAAGCCCTTTATGGTCTTCATCAAACTCCAAGGAAATAGTATGAGACACTCTCTACCTTTCTTCTAAAAAGTGGATACACCAAAGGATCTATAGATAAAACTCTCTTCATCAAGAAAGTTAATTCAGATATAATACTTATACAAGTATATGTGCATGATATCATATTTAGGTCTACAAATGAGAGCATGTGCAAAGCCTTTCAAAGTCTCATGAAGTTGAAGTTTAAGATGAGTTTAATAGGAGATCTCACTTTCTTTCTAGTGTTACAAGTGAAACAAACCTCTAATTGCATCTTCATAAATCAATCTAAGTATGTTCAGGACATCTTAGTAAGATTTCAAGCTATTGATGCTAAGGCTATAAAAACCCTAATGTCTAATAGATGTTCATTAACTCCTGATCTTGAGAGGGAAGTAATTGATTAGCAATAGTATGGAGCCATCATCGGATCTCTAATGTATCTTACAGGCAGCATACCAGATATCATGTTTGCCATGTGCTTGTGTTCAAGATTCCAAGCTGCTCCAAATATGTCACATCTAATGGCTGCCAAGAGAATTCTAAAGTATTTCAAAGGGGAACCTAAGTTAGGATTATGGTAACCTAAGAGTGCTGACTTCAATCTCTATGGATATTCAGATAGTGACTATGGGGAATGTAACATCAACAGAAACAAGAAGGAAGATAGGGGCATTGTTATTAAGAACAAATCTAGACTTGTAGTATAAGGGTACACACAAGAAGAAAGGATTGATTATGATGAAGTCTTTGCTCCTATGGCCAGGCTTAAAGCAATCAGAATTTTTCTTGAATTTGCTACATCCAAAGACTTTAAGGTGTTTTAGATGGATGTCAAGAGTGCATTCCTCCATGGTGAGATTGATGAATGAGTTTATGTCAGCTAACCTCTAGGCTTTTAAAATCCCAAGTATCCAGATCATGTATGCAAACTTGATAAAGCCCTTTATGGTCTTCATCAAACTCCAAGGAAATAGTATATGACACTCTCTACCTTTCTTCTGAAAACTGGATACACCAAAGGATCTATAGATAAAACTCTCTTCATCAAGAAAGTTAATTCAGATATAATACTGATACAAGTATATATGCATGATATCATATTTAGGTCTACAAATGAGAGTATGTGCAAAGCCTTTCAAAGTCTCATGAAGTTGAAGTTTGAGATGAGTTTAATGGGAGAGCTCACTTTCTTTCTAGTGTTGCAAGTGATACAAACCTCTAATTGCATCTTCATAAATCAATCTAAGTATGTTCAGGACATCTTAGTAAGATTTCAAGCTACTGAGCTAAGGCTATAAAAACCCTAATGTCTAATACATGTTCATTAACTCCTAATCTCAAGGGAGAAGTAATTAATTAGCAATAGTATGGAGCCATCATCGGATCTCTAATGTATCTTACAGCCGCATACCAGATATCATGTTTGCCATTTGCTTGTGTTCAAGATTCCAAGCTGCTCCAAATATGTCACATCTAATGGCTGCCAAGAGAATTCTGAAGTATTTCAAAGGGGAACCTAAGTTGGGATTATGGTACCCTAAGAGTGCTGACTTCAATCTCTATGGATATTCACATAGTGACTATAGGGGATGTAACATCAACAGAAAGTCCACCTCAGGAGGATTTCACTTTCTAGGGTAAAGATTGGTTTCATGGCAATGCAAGAAGCAAATCTGTGTCTCCATATCAACTACTGAAGCAAAGTACATTATTGTATCTAGTTGTTGTGTTCAGGTGTTGTGGATCCAAACTTAGCTTAGAGATTATGGAGTAACTTTCACGAACACTCGAATTGATATTGATAATAAAAACACCATCTCAATCACCAAATCATGTTTAATATTCAAAGATAAAGCATATTGATATTAGGTATCATTTCATTAGAGATTGTGTAAAAAATATTAAATTAATTAAAGTCCATACAAATGAAGAATATGCAGATTATTCATAAATGCTTTTAAGGAAACTAGATTTAAATATCTTGTCATGCTATTTGGGATGATTAACTTTGATTAATTAAATGATTTACTTAATGATATCTGATAAAATAGTAAATAAATGTCTTTTTATGGGTAAAACTAGGTATCTGCCGAATATCACAAATTAGCAGATAAATGGGTATCTCCCGAATATCAGCAAATAGTTAGGTATCTGCCGAATATAGGAAATCAACAGATAAATGGGTATCTGCCAAATATCAACAAATAGCTGGATATCTGTCGAATACAACAAATCTGTAGATAAATGGGAATCTCCTGAATGCGATGATTCGACAAATAGGATGGTTTCAGCACATTTCTTTTGAAAAAGATCCGGTAGGTCCCACTTCTATCTTTCGATACGTAGTGGCGCCGGAGAAGTTGTTTGAAAAGACTGTTCCATTATTACCCGCCGTCCAGTTTATACTTACGATGATAAAGCACTTTAAAATTTACAATTTTATATATTATCCACAACTGTTAAAATCTAACGTTTCCCACCATTGTCATCTTCAATCTTTGTCACAAAACAAACCCTTAAACCTTCAATCATTTAAGTCCTACCAAATGAAATTCAAAATCAATCAACTTTCATGGCTACTCAAACTTAATCCCTAGAATTTAGATCAAATCACAACATCACTGCATCACGTCAATCCATTGGAGATCCAGTCTATGATCTAGTACTTCAATTTCTACATAATAGTGATTATGCTTTTGCAAAATCTATAGACCTGGTAAATTGTGAGACACTCATTCTCGAATTTTGGAGTACATGTTCTAGTCAAAGGGAACATGGAACAAAGGTCCTCACCGTAAAGGTGCAAGGATTGAAGGTCACCGTTTCATGCGCGAAAATTCACCAACATCTGAAGTTGAACGACGCAAATGGTGAATCTTCTTTCTTTAAAGAAGTTGTAAGTGCCACCTTCAACGTGATAGGATATGAAGGACCCCTCCCGACGTCCACCTTCTCCAAATCACAGGTATATCATAATTGGAGAATCGTTCTTTATATCTTCTTTCATTGCTTGTCTAACAAGTCGGGAGGATGGGATCAAGTACCATTGGATTTAGTAGGGGATATCCATTGTAAGACCAGTACAGGGGAGCAATGCAATAGTTTTATAAGGTTGGAGAGCAGAACACTTAACAGATCAGATAAGGAATCAGCTTATGAAACAATGAACAAAGATAAAGAACACAAGCAGAACAAAAGTACTAGTTTTCAAGAATGACGTATATCACTCTCAAGTGTTTACCAATGTTACAAGGCTTAGTTTTGATGACTCGTTACAATGCGATGATTTATACTACATCCTATAGCTGGCCATACTGCAGCACCAGTACAGGGGAGCATTGCAATAGTCACAAGGTTTGAGATCAAGAACACTTAGCAGATCAAATAGGGAATCAGATTATGAAACAATGAACACAGATAAAGAACACAAGCAGCACAAAGTATTTGGTTTTCAAGAATGAAGTATATTGCTTCTAAATGTTTAGCAATGTTACAAGGCTTAGTTCTAATGACTGGTTACAATGAGATACTTTATACTACATTCTTCATCCGACCATACTTTGAAGGCCAGCTGGAACACTAATCTTGACAACAAGATCAATGTAGAGTCAAAAGGTAGATTGCCTTTTGACTTGTGACTATGACATGCCATAGTTAAGACCTTGTGACTATGACATGTCACGTCTTAATATATTACAAAAAGGATAGAAGTACAAAAGTAGAAAGTCACACACTCTAAGACCTTAATCTATAGTTGACAAAAGCATGGAGATATCACTAACTTGTATAAGTTAGTGAGTCTTCAGATATGGCAACGAAAAGTTGATTCAGTTTTTATCAAAAGCATGTCAGAGAAGGCATGCCTTTTATGTCTTTGGAAGAAATCAGTCTCTTGGTTTCGGAATACTTTGTCTTGAAGCTTCGAAAGACTTCATCTTTAGCTGCGGAAGAAATGGTCTTTTGGCTTCGGAAGATTTGAAACTTCGTCAATTTCTTTGTGTTTTGTCAAATCTTCTGAAGTAACTTTTCTTGTACTTCAGTATGCATGCTAACAGCTCTTTGCTTGCATCAGCCTCTAAGTTAACTCTTACAAACCCCCTTTAGGCTGATGCTACCAAAACTTGAAAACCATTTTGAGTTTTGATCTTCATCTGCTGATGATCCTTATCAGAATCAAGACCATTCCCTTCTTCATCAGTTAGTTAGGATCCCTTAGACTCTCAAAGTATCTTCTTATGTCAAAGAGATTATGTAGAGGAAGGTCAAGCATGTTTTTCTAGAAGTATACATCTTTACCCCCTTGATCTCTAGTGATATACCATCTGTCTGGGTTAGTGGCAAATGCCTAAGACACATCGGGTCTCTCAGCTGCAAGAGCTCTATTAGGATTGGAGTTAGTTGAGCAGCCTCTTCTTGATCACCCTTAGGATGTTCTGACCCATCCTTAGGTGTAGTGGTGGATGCCTTGGACTTCTTCTTCTTCTTGTCCCTTCTTACAGCCATCCTTTTCTTCTTTCTGTACTTTAACTGAGAAGGCTGATCTTAAGTATAAGAAGTTCTTCTTTGTCCTTCTCAGTTGGGTCTTTGTCCTTCACTTGTTTAGAAAGAGAAGGATCAGGACCCTACTGTGGGTCAGAAGATGAAGCTGGCGGTGATACAGCACTAGGTGCAAGATGTGTTGTCTCTTGTCACTCAACCTTGACCTCAGCTTTAGGTGCAGCCTGACTTAGTAGAGATGTAAATCAACCAGCTTTCCCTTCTTAGTCTTTTGCTTGATCACTCTAATATGCTCATACATATTGGATAAAAACATTGGACTAAATCTCCTTCTGAAGCTCACCATCTTCAGTCTATCAGCAGACTTCTTCTGATTGGCTTGGATGGTGGCTCTTGACTTAACATTCTCCTCTCTTATCTTTCTCTTAGAAGCTTTTTGTTCTTTTAAAACTTCTTGCTCAAGTTGCTTGAGGTACTCAAACTTAATCTACGCATGATAAGGGAAGTAGGTCTGCTACCTGGTAGAGACCTATGGCACTCAGGTAGGGGATCATGTTTTGTCTGTCTTGTTTCTTATCTACCCAAGTTTCTTGTTCAATAGCCGCAGCCTCTACTTTAGGGCTTTATTGAACTCGAGAGAGGACTGGGGCTTTGTAAATTCTTTTTATTCTTTTTTCTTCCTTGATCTTTAGGAGCAACTTTGTAGTCTCAGCCTCATTCCTCGCTTTTGACACTTCAGTGTTAGCAATTCATTCAACTCACACAGTGGAAGAGAGATTTCTCATCAATGTTGTAGTTTCTAGACCCTAAAGAGTTTAATCTTGATTCCCTTAACTCATCCTCCTGAGAATTAGGCCTAGGGGCAGCCCTGATTGTAGCTTGCATGAAGCTAGGGGTCTTATTTGTCCTCTCTCCTACTACCCTCCTCTTCCTCTCCCTTTTCTCCTCCTCAGTCTCCTCAGAGGTCATGATCATCTTCCCTTTATCAGTCACTGACTCACTGGCCTGTGTGATTTAAGGTGGAGAGAGCTTTAGCCTTCATTGCTTGGTGCACTTGAGCTCTGGCCAGGGAGAGGATGTGAAACACCTTCACCAGCTGGTGCCTCACTAAGGGTACTAGGTGCTAAAGTAGTTCCAATCTCAAGGTTCAAAGGGTCAACTGCTGGGCTTTCAACTAAGGTTTCCCCTAAACTAATATTAGGATCTGCCTTAATATCCAGTTAGCCAACAAGTTTTCCTACTAGCCTTTATCTATATAGTTTGGATCTTCTCTTAAACTCTTCAAGCACCTTTTGCTAAATCTTTTCAGCTAACCTGTCAGCTTGCCTGTTATGACTTGGGTTGGCAAGTGGCAGATCAACCAAAGGAAAGCTTTCATAGTATCTCAGCGTTTGAAAATTGAAGACTTCTTGTTGTCCCTGAGATCTAGAAAGTACCAGGGCTATTCAATCAGAACCTCTAGCATACTATAGGGTTGTCAGGAGGGTAGGATAGTGTAGACATAGCCCTTGGTATGCCCTCCTCAAATAGGCTTTGAATCAAGGAATCCATATTAATGTGGGCCTGAGAAGGTTGTTGAGTATGGACAATTGCAAATAAGGATGGTGAGGCCTCTTTGTCCATACTCTAGGCAGAACTCTAGGTTCTATGATTGCAGGTAAGACTTCTTTATCATTTTTTGTAGCATCACCCTCTTGCACAAGGGAGCTAAGGGTTAGTTCCACCACATCCACAGGTTCTTATGGACCTGATTAAGTTCGCCTGGTAGGTCTTTTAGCTAGCTTACTCTTGAGATTGATGATCTCAAGTTGCTGATCAATGACCTGCCTTTGTAAGGTAGCCACCTGAGATTCTAGGTGACTTGCCTTGAACCTAAATCGGTGCATGTTTTAGATAGTTTTTGCACCTTTAGTTGTAGACTCCCCTCATCTTTATCAGAAGAATCATAGGGGGTGAGAGAAGAGAGAACATAACCAAAGTCAGTTCCTCATCACCAGCATATGATTCTTGGCTGTGGGATTTCCCTTGCACCATGACAGCTTCAAGAGAAGTGTCAATGGGCTAGGTTTCTATGGTTGAGGTCTTAATAATGTAATCACTTCTAAAGTGAGAGCCTCTTCCATATGGACTTCCTAAACATGTTCAGGAGAGTCCACCTCAGTTGGGGATGGATGATGTGGGCTAGATATGAGAGTTGCAGAAGTACTCATCTCTCCTTAAGTAGGGGAAGAGAAGAGAGACTCATGATACTCACTGAATCCCATATCCTCATCATCACATAATTGAAAGTCAGTGATTAGTTTGTTTAGATCTAGAGGCTGGGGATTGTAATTATCCCCTTAAGGTTGATCACCTGAGTTTTAAGACTCAAAGTAAAGGATTAAAGCTAGGGTATTGATCTCATCAGGCTGAGCATGAGGAACCTTAGCACTGATCAATGAAGTGATGGGGGTGGTCTGCTCCTCAGGGGAGGTGGAAGCTCTTGGTTCCACCTCCTCCTGTAAGGGTGAGTATATGGGGGCATGCTCAATCTGAATAGATTGCGTAGGGGTTTGTTTGGATTTTCTTGAGTTGGTAAGGGTGATTTGTTTGGGTGGTGTAGATGTAGAAGGTATGGATTCAACATTGGCTAGTACTGCCAAGTTGTCACCTTAAGCAATGAGCTCTAACATTTTTTGGCCTATGGCTGTTACTACCTCTGAGAGACCAACAGTGGTCTTTCTTATGACTTTAAAGATGTTGGGCTTCATCTATCCCAGTTTAAAAGTAGGACCTGTTCCCCTTAACTAAGCTCATAGTTAAGAATATGCTGGACATATCTAGGGAACATGTAGTACTCTAAGGAGTCCAAGTTTGCAAGCAAGTTTGTATAAACAAACTAGGAGTACTTGAACTTGACCCCTTGAATCATTCCATGGACTATATAGGATAAATCCTCAGGGATTTGGTCCTTTCCTCCATGTTTATTTGATAAAGAATGAATAATAACATGGAGGAAGTACTTCTACTAATAGGAGACCTTACCCTTTTTGAAGGTTCTGAATATGAAGTCCCTTTCAAAACCCATCTACCTAAATGATTCATTTATAATAGCTTTGGGGAAGGACAACTCGCTTTCTTCATCATCCAGCCTTAGATGAGTGTTGATTGTGGCTGGGGTGATGAAAATTGTCTTCCCATGCACTGTGGTAGACAGTTCTTTCTCACCGTCCAAGATCACCTCTTGGCAAGGTCATTTAGAACTCAGGGAGTTGTTCTTCATACAGTAGAGGGTCTATTGTATGGGCGTTGAGGTAGGTAGATGGAGTAAGAAAACGGAAAACATCTGAGTAATCAGGATCCTTCTCAGATGTCAATAGAGCAACCTGATTGTGTTGCCTGTGAAGGTGCATGGAGAAATTTGGCTAGTTTCTAGGTTCAGGTTTGGCCATTTGAGAAAGCTTTAGGGAGAAGGAAGCTAAGAAAAAAGTGGGTTTGTATGTGAATTTAGGGTTAGAAATTTAAAGATAAAAAGGAAGAACAAAGAGGGGGAACCGTTGTACGGCTATATATATGGTTGGATTTGAGGCAAGGTTAAGGCATGAGGATAAACTTTGAAACCCGGATGTCAGTCCCACCTCTGAAAAAATGCCTAAAAAGGTAGTTATCTTGGAATTAGAAAATCTTCCAAAGGTAATTTGTGTTTGGAAGTTTTGTTAAAACTCTCGAAGCCAATTTGGCTTCGGGAGATATTTCTTAATTTGACAGAATTGATTCGGAAAAAAAATACATAGAGTAGTTTGCCTCCAAGACATATTTGGTTTCGGAAGATATTAAAATTCATAAGTCTTATTCATAGAATGAATAAAGCTTCTGAGACTTAATTGCTTTCGGGAAAAATTGTCCTTCAAAACATATAAGTACTTAGAAGCATATTTAAGCTGCGGAAGACATATCAGAATTGCATCCGAAGTTAAATTTCATAGTAAGTAGTTATTATATTTGAAGACATTAGTTTCTTCCAAATTCAATTTAATGTATTTCGATAGAAAATGTATCTTTTAATTCTTAAAATCTAAGGAATATCGGTTAGAAAGATTTTCTTCCTAGATAAACAGGGCTTATTTGAGTGATGATATACACAACTTAAGACAGACATATTTTAAAATAATCTTGAATTAGTTTAAAAATTTACTTAAAGTTAATCATCCCAATAGCTTATACAAGATACTTAAATCTCTGTTTATCAAAAGCTTTTATAAACATATCAGTGTATTGTTTATTTGTGTTAACTTTGACTAGTTTTCTCAATCACTTTTCAAAATTATCCTTTATCAAAGGTTACCTAATGTTGATTTGCTTTTTTTTGAGTGTTCATGGGATTCTCTGTTATAGAGATAGCATTATTGTTTCCATGTGATAGAAGTCTACTTGAAGTTGAATCCATAGTCTATCATCTGAATCTAAATCCAAATCACTTGAGCACAGCAGCTTGCAACAACAATGTATTCAGCTTCAGCTGGTGATGTAAACACACAGGATTGTTTCTTGCATTGCTATGAGACTATCATTCCACCAAGGAATTGACATCCCCCAGATGTATACTTTGTAGTCATGTTGCAGCCACCATAGCCACTATTTGTATAAGCATACAGATTGAAGTTAGAGTTCCTTGGATACCAAAGACCTAGTTTGGGGGCTCCTTTAAGATATCTAAGAATACTCTTGATAGCAATCAGTTGTGACATCTTGGGGTTGGCTTGATATCTTGCACATATGCATGTTGCAAACATGATATCAGGCCTACTGGCTGTGAGATACATAAGAGACCCAATCATAGCTCTTTAGAGATGTTCATCAACATACTCCCCCTCAAGATCAGGTCCTAAGGAGTGGGTTCTGGCTATGGGTGTCTTAACAACCTTGCACTCAATCAGATGAAATTTAGTTAGTATGTCTTCTACATACTCTGACAGGTTTATGAAGATGCCATTGTCAACCCACTTCACCTGAATTCCTAGAAAGAAATTGAGTTCCCCCGTGGCACTTATTTCAAATGTATTCTTCATCATCTTCTCAAAGTATTTACAGAGGTTTGGATTAGTTGACCCAAAGATGATGTCATCTACATAAACTTTAACCGGCACCAAGTCATTCCCTATTCCTTTGATAAAGAGTGTGCTGTCAATACTACCTCTCTTGTAACGCTGTTGGACTAGGTATTGTGACAGTGTCTCATACCATTTACTTAGAGCTTGATGCAACCCAAGAGCTTTGTTAAGCTTATAGACATAATCAAGATAATCAGGGTCTGTGAATCAAAGGATCGAACAGGACAATTATCAGTATAGATTGTACAAATAATGATTGCGGAATTATCACTATTTGTTGTTCAATTAGTTGTTGATGAAATTGTAATTGTAATGTAAATCAACGAAGAACAGATCATAGAAATGAAAATCCAGTAAAGTAATATGATAAACATGATTGCTTCAAATGATTTCCATTAATATTTAAGTATGATTGCAATTGAATAGATGCTGATTGATTGATTGTTATTGTTGTTCTTGATATTGCTTTTGATGTTAGTTGAATATTGTTCTAATGATGGTAAGGATCACCGATAACCTAAAAGTGTGCATCCATTACTTCTATTTATAGGCTAAAGGATTAACTTTTACAGGGGTAAAGGTAACTTTCTTATCATGGTAAAAAAGTTACACAAATGGAATGTTTGTCTTTGACGTGATTTCTAACTGAAATGCAGTCTTCCATAGATGTTGACTTGATGACATCACTTCAGAGTTTGACTAGTTGACTTCATATGACTTCCTTAATGATGGAAGTATTTTGTTCTTCCGTAGGAAATGGTTGATCTTCAAATTGAACTTCATCCGCAGCAGCAAGTTATTGTTCTTCCGTAGGAGCATCAGTAACTTGATCTGAGGACTTGTTCTTTCGTTGTTATAAATGTGCTTCTGTAGGAGTTCCACGGATGCATATACCTTTGTTATGTTCCAGCAGAACATCTACGGAAGTACAAATTGTTCATCCGTAGATATTTCGTACACTTAGTCAATTTCCAAAATTAACTAATTATGATGTTTTTCATGCAATCACACATATAAATCAACAAACATATTATTTGGGTTAACCTATATATATTGCATACAAAGGAAGAAATATGTACAAGAGTTCATTAAAAGAGTTTAATAAATTTCTAAACCTATACAATGAATCTAGCCCTAACAATACTCTCCTTTAGGTTTAGACACTTCTTATCATCTCTTCAAAATTGACAACTCATGAACTCTTCCCACAATCTTCTTGTTAAAGTATGAGACTGCTTCCTTCTAATCATCATACTTGTACTTGATCTATATTCTGCTCATTTTCTTCAATGTTTCAAAATTGATTCCAAGTATATCTTCTTCAGTAGTCAGTGTAACTACTACATTGTTGTTTGATAATACCTCCAATTCATCTTGTTTAGAAATTATGAGTTTAGTGATAGAAGGGATTTTAGATCCCATCAGTTGACCAGTCTCAAATTTTCTTCTTTTGTAGGCTTTTGCATGAAGCTTGTCTATTACTTGAATGATGTGCACATATAAACATATGTCACTTTGAGCATGTATGTGATTTATCTTTGAAAAGTATCTATCATGTAAATATGATATGTGTCTTGAATGAAGAATCTTGATTTCCATTGGATCAAAGAGTCCGATGCTTGGAGCTTTCTTCTTTTGATCATTTCTTTGTAGCACCAACTCTTTTGTTCTTTCTACATATCCGTATTCAGTGATAGGATATGTATATTGATTCCCTTAAATGCTTTTGATTGATGCCATATTCATGTTTGCATATCCAATTCTCCTCAAGAATTCATCATCCACAAGAGATGAGGAGCTAGATTTAGACTTCTTTTGTCTTTGTTTTCTTCTCTTATATTCATCATCCTCTCTTCTTGCCTCTTTCATCACATCATCTTTAAATTAGTTTCTTAACTTTCCAATAATAATAGAAAAATCTCTTCATCTTGGATTGATTGGATAGTTAGTGATTGGGATGTTTTGAAGATCACAAATGTTTGCATCTAGGAGTGTAATGATTGTTTCTATCAATAGAAAGTATTGAATCATCCCAGATGCTCTTTTGACTATAGCATAATCCCCATCTGAATCAAATTTCCAAGATATGATCTTGTTATCTTTTTGCTGATCTTGGGGTTGTCATATGATCAAAAAATTGATTCATAGTTGATTTTTGCTCAGTAATCTCTCCTACAACTATTCCTAGTGGCCAAATTTTACTAGCAATTATATCCTTCGGCTCTTTGATTAGTTTATCTTTCCTTTTGTGCATGTCTTTGCTTTCAACTACTGTTGGCACAATAGGGGAAGAATTTGCTTGATGTGCATATGCATGATTAGGGGCCTCAGTTCTAAACTTGACACCTGTTTCCAACTCCACCTTCATCACGTATTCCATCATTTTTCTCAGCTCACTCACAAATCTTCAATTCAGTTCATGAGGCTGATAAATGTGGCTTTGCAGCCAACATGTCATATTGTACTTTGTTAGCTTAGCTACATCATAACGACCCAAATCTTGTTTTATCTTCTGAATTGATTGGAATTTTGAAAAGGTTTCATAATTGCACACAGGAAGTACAAATCTTGCAGCATCAAACTCCTTCAACACTTGTTTCATCTCATTCATGTTCATCCTTTCCACCATGTCATAAGGAATATCATTGTGAATCAAATCCATGAACATGGAGGATTGGGTTCTTTCTTTAAATATATCTTCAGTAGACAACAGATCATCAGATCTTGTTTCTTTTGCATCCTTAGGAGACTCATTCTTTGTTAATTCCTCCCATTCAGCATCACTCTCAGATTCATTATGTTCAATTGGTTTCAAAGTAGATAAATCTACTGATGGAGTATGCTCAAGAGATAGTGTTTTTGCTTTCTTTGGAGAGTCTTCAACCATAATAACCTCCCTTTGAATCTTTCCCAAATATTGTCTTTTTCTGCTATATTGGATAATTGGTTCTTTTTGCTTTATTAACGGACGGTAACTGCTCTTGATGTTGAAATTTGAGCATCTTCTTTGATTGGTTCTGTATGAACAGCTGATTCGAGATCATACACCTTCTTCTTAAGAGCTTCAATCTCTTCATCCTTTGATTTCAGCAAGTTTGATTATTCAGAGATAATTTTCAAGGCTTTGTTGAGCTCAGTCATGACTTTCTCCTTCTCTTCTCTTTCTTTGTTAGCATACTCAAGGGACTCAGTTACAAACTAATCCATAGTGATAATTACTTCATTACTAGTTTGAATTTCTTTTTTTAACTGTTGAATGGTTGATTCTTGAGTTGTAACTGTATCATCTTTATCCGTTATCTTTCTTTTCAACTCTCTTAATTTCTCTAAGTTTTGATTACTTTTGATGATGAGGCTGTTGTATTTAGCAACCAGAAACCTTTTTCTCACATCAATCTCTTCTTCTCTTAGATCATTTTCATCAAAGGTTGTGATATCAACAAAGTGATCATTTTCATCATGTTGTTCTTCATGAATATCATCAAAATTTTGTTCAACCTCCTTTTCATGCTCCCCCTCTGCTTCTAAATAGATTTCTTCTGTTGCACATCTTTCAATTCATCATCATGATCATCTTCAAGATTCATTAATTCAGTGGGTGCAGGGCTTTCAGTTGTTGAGTTGGGTTCAAAAATAAGGGAGGAAGTTTGTTGTGTTATTGAATAAGGAGTTTGATTGTGATTAGGTGAAAATAGTTCTGTGGCAATAGTGTTGAGTGATGATTGATATTGGAAAAGGGAAAGAGGTTGGGTATGCTCACTTGATGGTGAATTTACATCAATAGGTGGTGTTTCTGGTAGGTTTATCAAAGGTGTTGGCTGTGGAGAGTGAGGTTCTTGTTGTGGTGATAGATGTGGTGGTGATTGTTGGACATGATCAGGTAAGAATACTTCTGTTGCAGTAGTATTGAATGATGATTGTGAATGGGAAGGAGAGAATAGTTATGTGTGTTCACTTGGTAGTGAATTGAGGTGTACTGGTGGTGAGTATGATTGTTCCATCAAAGGTGTTGGTGATTGAATTGGGGAGAAAGTGTAAGGCCCCGATTTCCGAGCACCTCACAATTGGTCATTCATTGCATCATAGATACATATTAATATACATTTCATAAAACAATGCAGCGAAATTAATATCAAAAGTCATCCATTTCATTAATAAAACTGTTGCTAAGTAAAACACCCATAATTGTTTTTAGATACAAAAGATTGTTTAATTGCATTACAAAGCAACAAAATCACTAATCATGAACGGATGTCAGTCTTGTCCTGCCGAGTAGCTTTTCCCGCATGCCATACTCAGCAATTTTTATCTGCCAACTAAAAATGTATAAAAGTAAGCGTTGCTGAGTGAGTTCTAGTTTTAAAAGTATTAAAATACCTTGTATGATATATATATATATATATATATATATATACTCTTTCAATAAAATACCTTCTTTACTTTTGTACGTGAGCACTCATCACACATACATCCAGGTAATACTTTCTTTCTTTCTTTCTTTATTGCACGCATTTATTCATTTCGTACCTTTAACATTATCTTTCACTGTCTATGTGGACCAATTTGCAATACCCTGAACTATGTACGCGAAACTAGTGTTATGCCTGTGGTCTATAAATAGACCACGAACTATATGCACGAAGCTGACCCAATCACCCAGGGTATGCTACAAGGGTCCTGCCAATCTCAATGATTGACCCTGTGTGCATCCTTTAGGGTAGCTAACCCATATCACAGTTGAGCTAACGACAACATGGTCCTGCACCTCCTATAAGCTTGCAAGACTTTCATTTTTTTAATTACGTTCCACTTTTCTTTATCATTAATCTTTCACTTTGTTAATGATAATACTTTGCATTTATGATCATAAACATACCACATAAAGTCACACAATGATAGTTTTTATGCACATAAGAACAACTTTATAATAATGCAATATAATAACAATTAAAACCCTAAGTCAAACTTGGGTCAAACTTTAATCGTTCTATTTTTTTTATTTCAGAAAATAGTCTAAGTGTTCTAGGCGCATGAGCACTATGCAGGCACATGAGGTCTGTTTAGGTGCATTGCAACTATGCAGGCGCATAGGCTTACTTGGGCGTTTCAACACTTAGGCACATGAGCCATTTCAGGCGCATTGGAACTATTTGGGCGTATGGGGTGTGCTTAGAAGTCTAAGACTAAGTCTTAGACGCGTGGACTACTGTTCAGGTGCATGGACTTATACTTAGAAATTCTAAGGCATTTCTAGATGCATGGGGTACTGTTTGGGTGCATGGGCCCTATCTGGGCGCATGACCCGACTTAGAAACTTTTCTAAGGAAATTCTAGGCACATGGGCCTTATTTAGGTGCATGGCCAACCTGTTTGTCATGTTTCTAACATATTTTCAGTCCTAAATCTTTATACCATCCTATTCTAAGCTTAATAACACCATACTAAGACTACACATCACATAAACAAACATAAAATATTATCACACAAGCATAAAACATACGGGTATACATCCATTTTAATACATTTTCAGCCCCAAAGAAGTTGTAAAACATGTAGAAACCGGGTCTAGAACTCACCTTATGCAACTTTGGGTATAACTTCCTTCAAACCCGTTTGCTATGAGCTCAAACACCTAAAACCCACCAAAAACACATAACCAAACATACAAACACATATAAGCACAAACCCGAGACTGAAAATCAGTCAAGAACACTTGAAACCACCTAAAACATACCTTGAATTCGATCTTCTTCTTGTTCTTCTTCAAAAACCCGAATTCTCTGCTCTTTCTCTCTTTAAAATCGAAAGAAATGAAATGTGAAGGAGATTATGGGCGGCCATATCACCTTTATGCACCTACTTTTTATACAACCGATCGAAAGGTACCTGGCTGAGCAGCGATCAGATGTCTGTGAATATCAGCCGGCAGTCCTTGGATGTACCTCTTGATTTTCCTTGACACCGGCGTCACCTGATCCGGCACCAGCCTCGCCATTTCGTTGAATTTGGTGGTGTACTGCTGGTGGGTCATGGTTCCCGCCTCATGTTGCATGTACTCCCTCTCGATCTTGTTGAGTTCCCTGTGAGGACAGAATTCCTCGATCACTAACTGCTTTAGGTCCTTCCATCGCATCTTCCCAATGGCTCTGGCACCCTCAGCTTGGACAATGTTGTCCCACCAACACAACGCTTAGTCAACAAAAGAGTGAGTAGCGAACTTCACCTTCTGGTATTCGCAACACTCACTAATTTCCAGCACCGCTTCCATTTCCCGCACCCGGGGGTGAGCGGCAGCAGCATTACCATTGCCATCGAAGGTCGGGGGCTTACACCTCTGGAATGCCCCATAACTGCACCCCTTTAGCATTACCCCTACAGAATCATCCTCCTTATCATCGGACAACACAGTCTCAGGCCTCGGTTGTTCCTCCTCCCCCTTGCTTCCCTTGCCCGTTGACCCTTTCCTACCTTCCTTCTCTTTCCTCTCCTCATTCCTCACAACCCTGATAACTTCAGTCACCACAGACGGTAAGACTGTCTGCATGACCTAGTGTACCTCATCAGCAATCACCTCTCTAGCTGAGGCATTCAAGCTAGCATTCTTATTCTCCTCACTTCGACCATGAACCTCAAGGTTCTCGTGGGTCGTCTAAGGAGCCTTAGCACTACTCCTGGTCATACGTGGCCCAGTACCACGTCCACCACGACCTCTGCCTCTAAAAGCATTGGAAGATTTTCATCCAGCCATTTCCTAAACGCTATAAGATTCAAATACTAACACAGTCATTCAAGGCAATTATTTAGTTTATGTTAAGTATAGTAAGTCCCTAATTATAGTGGCCAGTTGTGATTAGCCACTTACATTACTCTTCACACCCCAAGCATTTCCTATCCTGACTACATCAGTATCTAAACCTACTAAGAACACATAAGTCAAATAGCACATGCACATAATACTGATTAACTTTAAGGAAAGAAATACCTGATGGCACGTAGCTACTCGGGCTGACATCCCTATATCTGTCCCATTTTCAGTGTAAGTTTAGGTTTTGAAATTATTTTACCCAATTCACTTAAACTATGGCTCTGATACCAACTTGTAAGGCCACGATTCCCGAGCACCTCACAGTTGATCATTCATTGCATCATAGATACATATTAATATACATTTCATAAAACAATGCAATGGAATTAATATCAAAAGTCATCCATTTCATTAATAAAACTGTGCTAAGCAATACACCCATAATTGTTTTTAGTTACAAAAGATTGTTTAATTGCATTACAAAGCAACAAAATCATTAGTCATGAACGGATGTCAGTCTTGCCCTGCTGAGTAGCTTTTCCCGCATGCCATACTCAGCAATATTTACCTGTCAACTAAAATTTATAAAAGCCAGCGTTGCTGAGTGACTTCTAGTTTTAAAAGTATTAAAATACCTTGTATGATATATATATATATATATGAAAATACTCTTTCAATAAAATACCTTCTTTACTTTTGTACGTGAGCACTGATCATACATACATCCAGGTAATACTTTCTTTATTTCTTTACTGTACGCATTTGTTCATTTCGTACCTTTAACATTATCTTTCACTGTCTATGTGAACCAATGTGCAATACCCCGAACTACGTGCACGAAACTGTTGCTAGGTCTGTGGTCTATAAATAGACCACGAACTATATGCACGAAGCTAACCCAGTCACCCAGGGTATGCTACAACGGTCCTGCCAATCTCAATGATTGACCCTGTGTGCATCCTTTGGGGTAGCTAACCTGCATCACACCTGAGCTAACGATAACATGGTCATGCACCTGCTATAAGCTTGCACGACTTTCATTATTTTAATTACGTTCCACTTTTCTTTATCATTAATCTTTCACTTTGTTAATGATAATACTTTGCATTTATG